>JABXWE010000223.1:0-78454 GCA_014611495.1 Limonius californicus | reverse complement strand
CTTCGAACTGTTATTGTAATGTTTTTATTACAGCGTATTTTTTATGCAAAATTAATAGCTTGTTAAATTAAATATCAGCTGTTTTTAATCTTGCACTATATTTTAACAATTCTGGAAGTGTATGTTACAAAAGTCTATTAACATATCAGTTTGAGGTTAAAAATACCTTACTTGTTCAATTATAATAATATATCATTGCTTGTTGTTTTGCCAGAGGATGCTTTTATATATTAGATAATATGGAAGCAAGTATATATAAATATTTATATTTTGGTAGAAACACTTTGTTTGTATTTTATTATAATCACAATTATTCCACTTTGTTAAGTTTTTGGTAGTATTTAAATAGCTAAATTGCTAATAATTCTTTTTTTTTTTTACAGGGAGCAGGAATTCTGCCACCGGAAGAAGCATCACAGCGCAATGAGAAAGCTCCAAAAGTTGATGATGAACGTGACTTCCCATCACTTGGTTAAATTATTTGTGGTCTGGATTGTTCAAATTATATATTGTAAAGTAAACATGTTTGAATTTGTTTGTTACTTTGGTACAAACTCCTTTTACTAGAAAAAAGAGGGACAACTTTGTTATTAGAAATTTGTAGCAAAAATAATGATAATGTATTAATTTGTAGACTGCGGTCACCAGTGGATGAAGGTTACTAGTCAGTGTTAAACTGCATTGTTACAATTGTTCTTGGCTGCTCATGTGGTGCCGTCTTATCGACCTGTTCTAAAATTTACGAGTTTCGCATTTCGTTTAATGCAGTGTATATACAATTCACATTTAACTATAGATGTCATGTTTACACTTTTCAAAATGGATTTCGCATTTCCGTTACTTTCGTTTTTTTAAGTGTTCAGCTACATATAACCCGTAGTGTACATATAGACAGAAACTTCTCACTGCATGAGTTCGGGCACCTGATATTTTCCTTATTTAAAGCGGAGGGTTATTTTTCTATGCTTGACTGATTTTATTACACTATACATTAAAACTGGAGATATACACACCGAAGTTTTGAAAGTGTTCGTATATAAATTCCTAACCTAAATTATCCAGACGTAATATTTCAAATCTGTGTGGTTACTTTCAAACATTGGTGTTCTACCTCTTGTACTTTTAGCTGTACATACAAAAAGTTTTGTAAGGCAGACTTACAATAAATGTTAGGTGTCTCGGTTTCTCTAAATTTTAGTAAACGTGTCTTGATTAGGTAGTTTGAAAAATCGTGCTGAGAAGTGAAGCTGACTGCCTACTTTTTTAATGCCATTTTGTTGGGGTAGAAGTGCAGGATGCTAAAACTAGCCGTGAGCTTTACTTCTTTGATTTTTGCTTAGTTTTTATTATTTTGTTGAAATTGTAGTATAACAGATTGTAATGATTTAATTATTACAGGCAAAAGGTTTCAAATTGGAAACCTTGCTCCTTTTCAATCATTTACTTTGTAAGTGTAATTTTATTTTGACCCGATAGTTTTTTCTTGTATTCAAGCCTATCTGAAATTGTTGAACTTATTATTTAAGTTTGTTCTTTGAAATGTTATTAATTCCTCTTCGCTTTTTTTTACGTATTAATTATGTAGCAACGAAAATAAGATTTGTTTTAGTTAATTGTATATACTACCGTATACTAAAAATTTTTATTGTACCAGATTTGCCATTACTTTGTATTATACATGAATACATAACATTGTTAATATTTCAAAGTACAATAACAGGAATGTATTTTAAAACAACTATTTATGTTAGTTTAAATCGTGGAGAAATTTAATTCTGTGTTGGTTTCGATGATTTTATTTTCAATGGGCCTACGAATTGCGATTTTCGTATATTTGCTGCCCGGGTTTTATTTATAATTTTTGAGTGGGCCATTAATTTATTACACATTAAGATCCTAACTAATTTGCTTTTTATATACTTTGGGTTTCCGTTGAAGGCTTACATTATGTTGTTAAGTTACTATATAGGGTAAGTTTTATAGTTTAGTACCATGTTTACCAAATATTGTGAGCGTGGCTATAGTAATAACATTACATTATTTATACTCCGCTTATTCATTTTTGTTTTCGTTTTAAACCTCGAAATACGCCACTTAGGTGATATGTTGTGTTACATCCAGTTATACACCTATTTACAACAATCGACAGTGTAACATGTGCATAACATGTAACGCAGCAATTTTATCCAGTTAAAATGTGTTTTCTTGAAATAACACACTGTGTATGCCTCACATCTGAATGTCAGTTGTGCAAAACAACATCCACTACATTATACAGTCGATGGATTTATATAAAGAAGTGCTAATACATTTTTGTTTTATTAAATACCTTGTCCATAATGTGTTATTAATTTTTCTCTTGGAAATAATGATGAACAATAAATTTTATATGTTACGTGTAACATTTTTTTAAAGAATGTGTTTAAATGTGCTATCGGTAAGTAAAAAATTGGGGAATTATTGACATTGGAAAATTTTGTTTTCTGTTCATTACAGTTGCTAAGATCGTTACCTCTATTCCATATTTATAAATGGCCATGGAAAACTTATTGCAGATATTGCTATACGCTTAAATCGTTCAGAATTGTTCACACAATTTAACAAGGAAACTTGCCGAAGACCGTTATGTTTGTCTGGAAAATATATTGCAAATTTTTTTGGAAGTTGATCCTGATGAGGTAATTCACAGTGTAAATGTGTGTAGAAGGCAAGCATTTTAGATTTCTTCCGTGTGTGATTTGTATGGGTAGGCTGATTTTTGGTTATATTTGAGGTTGCAATAGATCTGTTATTTTCAAAAGAGTCTTGCTTTGGAATTTTCCCGCGCAAGGCCTACGTGACCAGTGTAATGTTGTCAGCCCTGCGTGTGTTGGCAGTATTAACCAGTGGCGTAGGCAACAAAAAGTTTACGGTTTTATTTGTTCACTAAAATAATTATGTAATTATAACATTAGTAGTATTTTGTGACGTATTTTAACGCAGCTATTTTTGTTAAATAAAATTAATGCTAAAATAGTTAAATTGATTATTAATTGGTTATTTTAGGTACAATTGGCAAATAAAACGCGTTGCGTGCGCATCGTGTAACGTTACACCACTGCATCAGCATTTGAAAAGAGAAAGACGGAGATTCAGTATGGTCGACCCTGAGCATTCGCATAAAAACGTTGTGTTTATTATACTATTGCGTTAAAATACGCCAAAGAAAAATTGCAAAATTAGTTTGAAGTGGCTGTGCTAGATGTTTTTAATGTTTGGGTAAGTACCGGGCCTCGATTATTACCTGCAACTAAGGAAAATGTAAAATAACGTTTAACCCCCCGGTTACAGAACTGAATATTATGGCGTCTAGCGACGATAGTTCACAAGAAGATGAAAAATTGTCTTCCACGACTTTAACAAAGGACGATTTGGAAATCAGTGAAAAATGTGGGACTTGCGGGAAAAACCCAACAAGCTGCAAGTGCAGTTGCACTGGCTATGTTTCAAATGGAGACAAAAATGGCATTGGTAAGGCAATGTTTGTAAACAAGCAACCCTTAAGTGTGTACTGTGTGTTGTGCTTCCCCGAGGATCAACACATCCTGTTTGGGAGTGTGCTTGAGGTTTAGCTAAAATGTTGCAACAAGACACTAAGCTTATCAAATGACCTATTGTGGTGGCATGAGGAACGGTAATACATTCGTGCTGCGGTTCAGCGGAACTATGTTGGTGTATGGTTGAATTCTTAATGTAGCATTGTTTGCTTTTTCAGCGAAGGTCAAATAGAAAGTGATAATGGACATTTTTATTTTGAATAAAATTATTCCAAACTGGAATACTAACGTGCAGATTGTTTAAGCATTGTCAAGCGTTGTTCAATATGCATGTACATATTGAGCTAAATCACTCATCTCAAATGAAATAATTTATTAAATTTAAACAAAAATTATTCCTCGCTAGCATTGCAATTGAATATTATTTGTTCTTCGTGGAATACTAGTAATTTCAGTCGGTGCTTGGTGTAAGCGTAAGCGTTAAAACTAAGAAGTGCAGTAATTTATAAGATTTGCAAAAATTTTCAGCTGAAGGTTCTTGCAGTCGGTTTGTGTGAGAATTAATATTGAAAAATTTTAATCAAAGTTTCTAGTTGGAATTAATGTAAACAAATACGGAAATATGATTTTGTTATTAAGTACTGTTTCTAAAATGTTCCATATTTACATATATTACATAGATTGTGTAGAGACCATGTAGTTTAGTAGGTACAGCCTCTGGTGATAATGCAAGGTGTCATAAGTTTAATCCCCGTGAGCCGGTATAATATCTAGGAGCATTTTTTTGAGGGATTATCGGTATCTAGGTTGACTCAACCATAGAAAGTATCTAGGAGTGATAATGTACTATTACTGTACAGTACTGTTGTTCCTTGCAATACTACCAGCCCGAGTAAAAGTTGCACTTAAAAGGGATTGCATAGCTATAAAGGGAGATTTATATACATTTATTTATCTTTTCCGAGATTTAATTAGTCTAAACATATATCAAAAATGTAATCCACGCCCAAAATATAATTTATTTTTGTTTAGTTTTCAAAAATTATCCACATATACATACATACATTTTCTTTTTCCTGGTTGTAATTAATTTAAATACTTCTTAATATATTTTTTTGTTGCTGCCATTTCAAAATTATCCAAACTTACATACATTACATCGATTTTCTTTGTTTTCCTAGAGGAATTAACGTAAAAAAATGATTTTTTTTATTTCTTACCATTTCAAAAAATTCGCATATTTACATATCTACAAAAATGCTAAAATGTAGAGGCCAACAGTATAAGCTTATTTTAGACTTACAGATGTACATGTGTTGATGTAAAATATCTTAAAGATGTAAGATGTAATGCACTTCTTGCTGAAAGTTTTAAAGTAGACCAACAAAACTTTGTTCTTGAAAGATATTGCACATGTCACATCAAATATATAGTTGAATTTTTACGTTTGTTTTCATGTAATCAAAAGCAATATTACATGTTAAAAGTTTGTACTTGGACAAAAAGTTGATCTTATTAGAGTAATCACCAGATAAAAAATAAATTATCCAATAAGAAAACAAAGCTTACCGTTGCTTTGTGCGTAAATGGTTTTAGCAATTTTTTTTTAAACAGCAAGTAGTACTTGTACTTTTCTCTGATAGAAACTTAAAATACAGTGGCAAGATACTAGCCCTATTCAGTTAAAACATGTTAGGTAGCTTTAGAACAGTCAATGTTTTGTTATACTTTTACATATTCTTGTTAAACGTTGGAAATGAATACTAGTTTATTTCATTTTGTAACATTCATGGAATAATTTTTAAATTTTTATAGTAAATATTACTCATGTCTTTTCATAATATTCAGGAAATATTTGTTAAGGATTTATACAAACATTAGATTTATTTCGTTTTATAATATTCAGAAAATATTAGTAAAACGTCCGTAATAAATGTTAGTTATGCTGTGTTCAGGAAATATTCGTGTAACTTCAGAAATAAATATTAGATATACAGTCGAACCTCTCTATAACGAATTCCTAAATCCCACCAAAAAATTCGTTATAGAGAAAATTCGTTATAAGGAATATAGCGAAACATATACATATTTGTCATAAACATTTATTCTATATAAAATCATACATACATAATATATGTACTAAATAAACAAATACATGTGCTAGATGGGACAAAATACATACATTTACGTATCGGTAAAAAATTCAGTAATTTTTGTTTGTACATTTCTACATTTCAGAAAAGTTTTCTGTTCGTAATGAACCTCACACTTATTTAGAGCCATGAAAACTGCTTCAGGAATATGTTCCTTGAACTGCAATTCGCGGCGAATGGTTTCAAATGCCTTAATCAGTTCTGTTTTCGTAGGTTTAATTGCAACTGGTTCATCGTTATCTTCATTACAATTAATCTCCTCGTCCTCATTCCCTGGTCTTCTCACACTCTCCAAAATTTCTTCGTCGTTGGGATATTCAGCTATGGCAATTCCTTTGTCGATATTAAGGTAGTCTTCTAGTATAATTTCTTCCTGGATATTACCTAGCGTCTGAAGCCTTTCCCATGACATTTTCATTTCGTGGAGCGATAGGTTGTCGTCGTCAGACCAGTCATCAGAAAATGCTTTTTGGAAACAGTTTGCGATGGTAGACTCTTTCACTTCATCAGTCCAAATCTTTGTTAGTTCTGAAATGCAGTCCCTTAGATTAATTGTCGAGGGTGTAGCTGTATTTTCTTCCAAGTAGTTCAGAATTCTCATTATAATCCGTTTCCGGTAGTGAAATTTCAAGTTCTTTATTATGCCCTGGTTCATAGGTTGCAATTTTGATGTGACATTTAGAGGTAGAAAAACAAGCTTGATACTTTTCAATTTGTTAGATACATGTGGGTGTGCAGGGCAGTCATTTTTTTTTCCAGATCTAGGAACCATTCTTCAAAGATGGCACTGGTAATCCACGCTTTTTTATTGAAGCGGTAATCGACCTCTAATGATTTTGTGCCTTTGAAACACCGGGGGTTCTTGCTTTTGCCGATGAGTAGTAGCTTATGTTTCTCAGTTCCATCCATATTGGCACTAACCAAAAGTCACTCTTTGTTTGCTCTGTTTTCCCCCAAAACACTCATCATTTTTAAACGTGAGAGTTTTATTGGGAGTGCATTGGAAAAATAACGCCAACTCATCTGCCTTGAAAATGTCCTTACGTTGTAGTTTTTACAAATCATTTCTAACACTTCTTTTCTCCAGTCGATGCAGGTCTTTTCACTCACATCCGCACTTTCCCCATTGATTGCCTTCTCGACTACCCCATGTCTTTCTTTAAATTTATGTAGCCAACCAGAACTTGTTTGAAATCAGGAATGTCCAAGTTCCGCAGCAAATTTTAAAGCTTTTTCTTGAATAAGTGGACCAGACAATGGCAAATTTTTGCACGCATTACGTTAAACCACTTAAGCACTGCTTCGTCGATGTCCTCAAAAACACACAATTTTAGCCGCTTGCTGGCCGGGTCAAAGTTTTCTTTGGCACTTAAAATTGAGTTACGATTTTTTAATGTCGTTGATAAGCTGCTTGCCGGAATACCAAATTTTTCTGCAAGATCTTTCATCTTACATCCCTTATCGATGTCTTCAATAATTTTGATTTTGTCTGTTAGGCTAAAAGCTTTTCGTTTTGCCATATTCACGCGTTGTATCACTTGTTGTCACTTCAAGACAACATAGAAATAAGCAGACAAAATAAAAATCGTACCAGAATAGAAAGTCGATTGGCAAATTCCAAACAAGTCCATTAGAAGCCAATCTGTTGGCACCATAGGGTTGAGCCGACCCCTTGAGTGGGCTGTTATTAGAAAGCGGCTTGGACCATGATAGTTGGGAAAACCCAGCGTAAATCCTTCTGACCGCCCACCGAAAAACTTCGTTATAGAAAATAAGCAATTCGCTGTAGGAGGTAATTTTACATGTATTTTTGCGTAAATGCAATGGTTCCGTTCAAAATTTCGTTATAGAGGAGTTCGTTATAGAGAGGTTCGACTGTATCTTATTTTATAATATTCAGGAAATATTAGTTCAACTTTCAAAACAAATACTAGTTATATCTCGTTTTGTAATATTATGGAAACGTCAAATTTCAGAAAAATGTACACTTTCAAACGTTTTAGATATATTTGTTATATTATGCAGTGTTGTAAAGATACCGAAAAAAAAGTACCTGAAGGTAAGATAAGATACTCTGCATAAAAAAGTATCTTTTTCAACGATAAGATACTTTTAACAACCGGTACCTGATAAAGATACAAGATACGTTTTAAAAGTATCTAGATACTTTTAAGATACTTTTTAGATACTTAAAAAAAACACAAAACATTTGTTGCAGCTGCAGCTGTAAAACCAGGAGCCTGTCTGGCTGTCTCTGTGTCCCACTTAAGCTGCTTAAGTTGTAAAACTTTTAGAGCCTGCTTTAGGATTTGTAAATTTTAGGAAATTTTAAACCCTTACAGCCACATGGTAAGAATATATAATAATTTAAAAAAAAGTTTTAGCATTGAAACAAATATTTATCTAAAAGTATCTGAAAAGTATCTCAAAAAATATGTTAAAGATACTAAAAAATTCTATCTGAAAATAAGATAACGGTAACATATAAAAAATGTACCGTACGCGATACTAAGATACTTCAAAAAGTATCGCGATACCGGTATCGCGTTACTTTACGGTAAGATACTGCACAAGACTGATATTATGCAATATTTAAATGACATGTTATAGAAATATAATCTACATATTGGTGCTGCTAGGTTAGGGTCACAAAGTACTTCTTCCCGTGGTACTGCAGTCTTGCTTAGGGCATAAAGTATTACACTAAAGTAAGAAATTCTTGGAAACACCAATAAGCTTGAGCACTGCATGCACTTTGATTGCACTTATGTGCCTTTTGTAAATATGTAGAAGGCAAAATATTAAATTTACAAATGCAGTTTTTTGTGCTTTCATAATTATTCCTTGTTTTGTTTTTTTTATAAGATCATGTTTTTAATTAAATCGTCTTATTTCTCATAGATCCGTTAAATATATATGGAGTTGCAGTTAAAGATTTACCAAGATCACCCTCAACGTGTGATCTTCTATCCAATCCGAAATCCCCCGAAGTTAGTGTTTATCATAACGCAATTTTTGTGAGGCCAGATAATGAACATATACCCCACGAAAATAGCACCAGTGTGCCGGAAGGACTCTTGTACAAATTTGAAGAAAAAGCTATGCAGGAAATACGTATCACTTGTTCTCCAGATGCTCCCCCACTTAAATCAAATGAGAGCACATTGGAAAACAGTATTTCTAATGGTGTGTGCGTTCCCCGAAACTTATCGAACGGTTCAAAGTTTAGTGCAGCTGGCGACACTGTATTTACTCCACCACGAGATAATTCGTATTTTGGCACACCTGAAAATAATAAATTATTTAATGAAAATGTGTACGAAAAGATTGGTAAAACCGCTATGATGCTTTTAGTGGACAGTGCTGGTGATACAGAAAGTAGCGAATACAAGCAAAGTATTGTAATCAAGCAGGAAACGGAAGATGAACATCAAGTAACCAGCAAACATACCGAGAAAAATGGTGACGATAATCCCAAGAAACCCAGTATGGGTGAAATAAATTCATTTACGCCTAGCTCAATTATTAATGAATGTGCACCCATTATAATACAAGATGGTAAAGTAGCTCAAGACGTAAAAATAGAACAGCAAGATTCCAATATAAAACCAGAGAAAAATGTGGGTCATGTTTCTTCAGAAGACTCTACAAAATGTGAAGGCTCAGCTGTTATAGAAACAATGGTGTCCAAAAAGCATCCTGTTCTGGTTGATACGTTGGATTACAAGCTTTTGGAAGGCAAAAAGGGTATTGATCTATTAACAGCCATCGAGGAGCAAACGACTGCCAAGCTAGCCCACATGGAGTTTAGTTTCTCATCAAGTTCCGATTCCATGATTAATGGCAGCCCTGAAAAAGATAGTTCTCGTAAGACACAACGAACTCGTTCTGTAGAATCTGCGGTGTATGAGCCAGAAGAGAAGCGGCACAGGAAGAACAAGCAAGGAATAAAACGTCCGAGGTCTGCAGACACTCGCACTGAACCCAGCAGTAAAATGCAAAAACTCGACATGACTCCGTTTGTTAAAATTAGAAGAATCGATTCTCTTCTGCCAACGAAACTTTATAAAAATCCACCTAAAAAGGATAAAAAGGAAGAAATAAATCGTGATAGGAAAGAAAAAGATAAGAAGGATAATCCTTTATACAAAAAGCCAGAGTTGTGTAAAAGTAGTAGTGGGAGTGGTGGCAGTAGAGATAAAGATGCGAAGAGGTTGAAGGCATCGATTGGCATTCAAGTACGAGCCTCTAAGGAAAAGGACAGCTTGAAGCATTATGTGAAGGTGTTGGAACCGCGGCCGTCTCTTATGCCGAGTGGAAACTATTTTTATCCGCCATCAGATGTAAGAAGTTTTTTATTCTATTTTATTTAAAAATATGTTTTAATTTGAGGTCTCTAAAAACCAGTTTGTTATGTGGCATACAAAATTTTCTTGCCATTTAAACACCATTTTATCTGTGGTTGTCATTCTTTTCAAAGCAAAAATATTTTGGATGTATTTTGTTTTCTTAGACCAATCAGAAGGTCAACTGGTAAAAGATAGTAGCTTCTGTTCGATTGACTTCCCAGTGAGAAAATAAATTCTTTGAGCCAAATTTTCAAACTTGAGAGTAATGTTGAGGTTGTAGGGGCTTAATGGAAAGGCAACTGACCTCACCATATCCTAATCAATAGCTAGTGTTACGCGGCAAAAAATATACTAAGACACTCCGAATATGTTAACAAAATCTGATTATAGATTTCTCGAACATCTGTGAGTGTGCATTCATTATAGCAGTATGTATCATTAATGATTTATGAATGCCTTAAAAATTGGAAAAATATTTTGGATGTATTTATCTTTGATATTGTAAAACAAAAATTATCAGATATGCACTATAATAGTGTTGTTTTAAAGCTTCCACATTGCGAAACAAAGATTTTACTATTATTGTTAGGTGAGCACTATAATATGGATAGAGAATATTTAAAAAATATTAGTAATCAATATTTAAAAATTTTAATTTTCTTCAATAGTAGAAAAAAAATTATATTCAGATGTCTTAGTAATTGGAAAATTATTTGATGTAAACTAGACATTTCATATTGAAGTTGTCTTAAACATCTTCAGACTATTTTGAAGAATGTTTACTGGGAATTTAATAATGTCAATGGAAATAGGGCTTGGGGGAAGATGGATAGTTGAAAAACAGATATTCCCGATTTGATGTTTCATCACATTTTATAATCCACTGTCTGTTTTATAAAAAGCCCTAAGGCTGTAGTTGCTTCATTTGTTATTTTACCTTTAATAACCCCAGTAATTTTAAATGGCAACGATATTGCTGAAATTTAATGAAATTAATTTTTCAAATTTTGCTTTATGGCATGGCATTATTGACATTTTGTATTACATTGCACCCCATGACTTGTTTAAGTAATCTTGTGGAGATTTTTTTGGCTTTACCTAAACAATTAATAGGGTTGGTTACACTGCAAAACAAATCTTCAACGAAATGGATATGATAGTAGGTCATGGAATCAAAACAATCTAGAATGAAATTACTTACAGTTAAGCAATTAATATGTTTGATAATTCAGTGTCATTTTACATACACCTGACAATGAATAATTTAATGAATTAGCGTACGCCGTACATGCTATCCCAAGGTAAAATGACCACTTATTGTTGTTTTTAAATCAATTTATTGTTTATTTGAGCTTGTTTTGGTTTATAGCCTTTCCCACCAATATTTGGTTGTGCATTTTTAATAATTAACGTAATAACTTATTTTAACTATACAGGGTGAATAAAAAGTAAGGAAGATCGATGCTACAGCCTTAAATAATAACTTTAAGAAAAAAAGTTTCTAACAAAAGTTTTCTATCAAGTTATTTGCCACAATTTGGCGTTTTTCTTTTTTTTTTTAGATTGTCATATGTTATTATTGCAAGATAAACAAAAGACAATAGCAGGTCCACAAATTAGTAAAATAGTTTCAAATCATATTTAACATCCATTTAAGAAAGGAAATGTTCAAACTGTTCGCCATTCACTGCCTGACAGTGGGCAATACGATCAGAAAATCCTCGAACTGCATTTTGAACTGTAGCAGGTGATATTGCTCGTATATGCTCGCGGATATGAATTTTTAGATTTTCCAAATTGTCTGGTCTGATTGTATACACTGTACTTTTAAGATGGCCCCATAAAAAGAAGTCAAGCGGGTTTAGATTCGGAGATCGCGCTGGCCACTCAATATGTCCTCTTTTTCCTATCCACCTATTTGTAAAAATTCCATCTAAATATTGACGAACATGAATGCCATAATGAGGTGAGCACCATCTTGTTGCAACCAAATTCTATTGTTCGGCATGTTTGGATTTTCTGCATTTGGAAATAAAACAGCTAATGCGGGAACAAGTTCAAACCTCAAAAAATCCAAATACCGATGAGCATTTAATTTGCCATCAAAGAAAAAAGGACCAAGAATTCTGTCTCCTGTAATTCCCGCCCACACGTTTATTTTTTATGGATACATATATATATATATATATAAGCTTAACACTCCTGATGGAGTATAGCTGTCCCTTCAGAGGGTTTATGGATCCAGTTGCTGGGGTGGAGCAGTCCCCAGATAGCACTATATTATCGCGCGTATACACATATACACATATTTATCGCGCGAATACACTTACACCTACCGTTCACAAATTATTGTGGGTTTTTGCTTTATTAACTATTTGTCTCCACGCTTTCCTGTCCACTATTTTGTCTTTCCAGTTATTGATTCCCATTTTGTTTAAATCTTCTGTTACTTCATCGTACTACGTTATTCTGGGCCTTCCTCTTGCTCGGGTTTCGGGGGGTTTCCACTGCATGATAATTTTTGTTGTGCTTCCTTCATCTCTCATCACATGCCCTAGCCATCTGATGCGTTGGGCTTTTATGAACCTTACTATGTCTTCTCCATAGATATCCCTTACTAATTCGTGGTTCATTCTAGTTCTGCTCTCATCTTCACTAGTTTTTATTGGGCCAAGTATTGTTCTTAGAATTTTCCGTTCGAAAATCCTTAGTTCTTCTGTTTCTTTATTTGTGAGACACATTATCTCTGCAGCGTAGGTGGCTACCGGTCTTATTAGGCTTTTATAGATTTTCATTTTTATTTTTGTCCTAATTTGTTTGTCCCTTAGCAAGTTTCTGTTTGCATAATATGCTCTTGTGCCAGCTTGTATTTTTTTCTTGATTCCCGTATTCCTTTCGTTGTTTCTATTTAATTGTACTCCTAAGTAATCAAAATTATCTACTTTGTCAAAAGTGTATTTATCTATTTTTAGAATGTTGTTCCTTGTGTTGTTCGCTTTTCTTTGACAAGCCATAAATTTGGTCTTTGCTTCATTTATATGCAATCCTATTTCTTTTGCTTTATTCTCAATTATTTTGAAAGTGTCAATTAATTTCCTTGGTGTTCTTGATATTATAACGACGTCATCTGCGTAGGCGAGTATTTGCATTTTTTTGGTTATTATGGTTCCTTTATATTCAATGCTCCATCATTACTTTTTCTAAAATAATATTGAACAATGTTGCCGATAGAGCGTCACCTTGTCGTACTCCTGTATTTACTGTGAATGTGCTCGTATCGCCTTCTGGTGTTCTGACGCAGGTTCTTGTATCTCTTAATGTCATTTGTATTAATCGGGACAGTTTATTTGGTATTTCCATTTCTTTTAATGCTTTCATTAGTTCTTTCCTATTTACTTTGTCGAAGGCTTGTTGAAAGTCGATGAATAAAAGGTAGATATCGATGTTGTGTTCGTGGCCTTTCTCCAGTATCTGTTTGATTATGTGTAGCGCATCTATTCTAGACTTTCCAGTTGTGAAACCTTGTTGGTAGTTTCCAATTATGTTATCTGTGTATTTTGTTAATTGCCTGTGTAATAATGTTGACAAAATTTTGTATGCAGTATTAAGTAGCGAAATCCCTCTGTAATTCCGACGCTCTTCAGAATCTCCTTTCTTTTTTATGGCAATTACTCCTTCTTCCCATTCTCTAGGCATTTTTTCGTCTTTCCATATTTGTTTTATTATTTCATAGATTTCTCGATGAAGTTTTTCCCCTCCGTGTTTTAACAGCTCTCCGTTTATCTCATCTTTTCCCGGGGCCTTTCCATTTTTAATATTGCGCACTACATTCTTGAATTCCTCATATGTTGGTTCTGGTATTTCTTCGTTGTTATTATCTACTGTTTCCTCCTTTTGTTGTTTATTTTCCTCTTCCTCTTGCTCATTCAGTAGTTTCCAAAAGTGTTTTTCCCATATTTTCTTGATTTTATTAGGTGAGTATTCTATATTTCCTTCATCGTTCTTCATCCCTCTTGTTTTAATCTGATAATTTCTCTTTTGTTCTCGTATTTTCCTGTAAAGTGTCTTTGTATCGTTGCTTCTGCTATTGTTTTCTATTTCTTCCATCTTTTCTTTTAGTCACACATTCTTTTTTTGTTTATATATCTTGTTTGCTTCCTTTCTGTAGTTTTTGTAGCTTTCTAGGTCTTCTAGTTTCTTTGTTCTTATCCATTTTAATCTTGCTTCTCTTTTGAGTTTATTTATGTTATCACATTCGCTATCGAACCATTCTGTCCATGTTTTCCTTTCCTTATATCCTATTATTCTTTGTGCGCTTGTTGTTACACTGCTACAGATGTTACCCCATCGTTGATCTATGTCCGTAACTTTATCATTTTCTTCTAGTTCTTTATCTAACTCTGTTGTGTAGCTCTCTCGTAGTCTTTCATTGTTCAACTTTTCTGTATTTAGTTTTTTGCACTTCTTCTCTTTATTTCTGCTTCTTATTTTTTTTTGCTTAATTTCTGTTACTACTAGGTAGTGATCAGTGTTTGCATCCGCACCCCTGTAAGATCGTACGTCATTTATGAATGTTTCTCTTCCTTTTTGGATAAGCACGTGGTCTATTTGATTTCCTTCATCAATATTTCCACCTGGCCATCTCCATGTGATTTTATGTATTTTCTTGTGTTTGAATTTTGTGCTACTTATTATTAGGTCCAAAGCTGCTGCTAGGTTACACAATCTGTTTCCATTGTCATTAGTAAATTGATGAATTGTCTTCTTTCCAGCTACGCTGTTTATGTAGTCTTCTTTCCCAATTTGGGCATTAAAATCTCTTGGGTATTTTTCCACTGAGTTCTTCTAGTTTGCTATAGAATTGTTCTTTTTCGTCCTCGTTTGCTACTTCTGTTGGTGCGTAAGTGTTTATGATGGACAGGTTTGTTGGTTTTGCTTTGATTCGCAGGTAGGATAATCTTCCATCTATAGGTTTAAAGTGCAAAATATTTTCACGTAAACTTCTGTTCACAATGAAACCTGTTCCATTTTTCCCCTGTTTATTTTCTCCTGAGTATAACATAGTGTATTCTTTTTTACTAATTTCCCCCTGTTCTTTCCATCTCGTTTCCTGTAGTGCAGCTATGTCTACTTTATAGCGCATTAGTTCTTTTGCTACTTCTTCCATTTTTCCAGCGGTTAATAGTGTCTTTATGTTCCATGTTCCTATCTTTATTGTGTTTTTTGCTTTATTTTTCTTCTTTTTTTTTAGTTTCTTTTTGGCTGCTTTCTTATATTATTATTTTATGGGTACTGTGTGTGTAATTTTTCCATCCAATGTGGGTTATGTCACGACCAATAACGGGAATTGTGCCGATTTACAGCTCCATTTAAAGAAAATGTGGCTTTGTCGGAAAAGATAATAGAATTCACAAACTGTGGGTCGTTATGGCACCTGTCCATCATTTCTTCACAAAACTGAATTCTCTTATCAAAATCATCTTCTGATCATTCTTGAACAAGTTTAACCTTATAAGGTTGAAATTTTTCTGTATGTAAAATATTCAGTACAGTTCCTTGACTAACATTATTATCCAGGGCTAATTGTCCAGTTGAAGTATGAGGATTTTGGAAACTGTAAGCACAATGTCCAACATTTTATCGTCTGTTGCTATTTTTGGACGGCCAATTTTATCCAAAACTTCGATATGACCCGTTTCTCTAAATTTTCTATTAATATTGGTTACAGTGGACCGCTTAGCAGGTTCACGATTTGGATGTACAGTATTAAATAAAACGTACACATCGTCCTGAGTTCTCTTTTTATAACCGTACCCGATCATCATCAAAATTTCGATACTTTCAGTTTCTGTTAAACGTACCATGATTAGGAATTCGTATTTAGCACAGGACACAGACTAAATTTTATGCTGTCACCGAATTGACATTACAGATTTGCATTTGTTCAATTTTAAACATTTTCCGACAATTGCCTACCATTGTCTTTTGTTTATCTTACAATAAGTGTACCTGATGAAAAATGTTGCCAGTGACAAAAATAAATGTTTATTGTGATTCTTGAAATTTTTATTATGCAAATGTATATCTTTACATGGCTGTATAGAGAATAGAAAGCACTAATTGGTCATGCCATAAAAAGTATAGGTTGCCATTTAAAAAAAATGTCGATGATGTCATAGCTAAAACATATAACAATCGAAAAAAAAAATGAAAAACGCTAAATTGTGGCAAATAACTTGATAGAAAACTTTTGTTAGAAACTTTTTTTTCATAAAATTATTATTTAAGGTTGTAGCATTGATGTTCCTTACTTTACCAAAGTATATAATTTTATTACAAGAATTCATCTCAGTATCGTCAGCTTTTTAAGTGTCTGATATTCAATCTTGATCTGTGTCCTCACTGTGTTCAGTTGCCCAATTAAAATTATCTTTAGAACGAACATATGGATCAATACAATTCAATATTCGCATAATAGGCTTGCAATTTGTATTTACCGATTCAGATTCCCATTGTTGTTTTAACAGACTCAAACGAATTTCATATTCTTGTTTCATTGTTCTGAGATATTAAGTTAGTCAACATTTTTTTCTTTAAGCAACATTAATATTTTTTATCACATTCTGAACCATTGCCACTGTTATTGCTGTACAGTTGGGTTTGGATTAAAATAATAATCCATCCATGTGGTGAATTTTTCTCTTCTAAAATTTTTTACTTTACTAATACTTTACTAATTTTTTACTACGTGCTTTATAAAACATTTATTGAATCATTCTCAAATGTGTCCAGATTATAGAGTTGAACAACACAAAACTCTTCGAATTTTAACAGGGTCCAAATTACTAGGGTCCAAGTTAATGCATGTCCAAATTAGCGAAGCTGTACTTTACTTTTAAATGTGCGTTCATAATTTTTTCTGTTGTTCAGACCAAACTGAAGTGGAAACGATACTTCCACGTTGAAGTACACTGCAATGGGGGTGCCATGGTTCTTCATGTATACCAAGATGAAATTAAACACTTGAAGGAACCTGATATGCGCGACCTGGCACAAGAATTCTTTAAAGTTGCTTTTTCAGAAGATATAAATGGTAAAGCTTATTATGTAATGGCCATAGTTCATGGTGCTGCAGCATATTTACCAGACTTGCTGGAATACATGGCTGAGAAACGCCCCACCTTAACAGTTAAGAATGGATTGTTGACCAGAGGTTCAGATTTAGAGACGACTACATTGACTGCATATCATGAGAATGTTGTGAAGAATTATAACCAAGGAACTTACCGTTATGGCCCCTTGCATCAGATCAGTTTGGTTGGAGTTGCCCATGAAGAAGTAGGAGGGTATTTTCCAGATTTGTTGGACAAACTGGAGCAAAACATCTTTTTGAATTTGGTAAGCAGGTTATTATACAGATTATGTCAGCATTTGCTCCAACATATAATATGTATTATTGTCTAAAACAATCTCCATACATTGTAATCTTTTTATCTTGAAATATTAGTTAGTATGGGAATTTTGTGTGGTTATAGTTGTCATATTAATAAAAAATATTAAATACAACAAAAGTTGCAATGGAAATAGTAACTTCTAGTTATTTAACACAGATAAATTTTTTTTATTAATATTAATACCATTTTAAGCTTTTAATGTAGGTTGAGGATTATATTTGATATTAATTGGTAGACTATTCCCATCTAAGTTTTGGTTTGTTCATATGGACAGTTTTGTAGGACTTACCATCATTTAAATTTTAGATTTGTCTAAATCAAAAAATATTAAACAATCTTTATTATCTAATCCAACTAAAAATTAATGTAATTTAAAACTGCAAAAATTTATATATGGTATGAAAGATTCTAGAACTCTATGGTAAAAAATGGATATAATTGGAATTTGTGTTTTTTTTTCAAATGAATGTAATTTAAAACTGCAAAAGTTTATATATGGTATGAAAGATTCTACAACTCTATGGTAAAAAATTGATAAAATTAAAATTTGTGTTTTTTTTTTCAAATGGATCCGCCGGTATTTTTGTAAATATGCACAAAGTTTTTCATTCTAGTAGCATGTAACTATGTTTTAGTGGTATTATAACAAAAATTGAATTATAAATTAAATATTTACGTGTAGGCATAAAAAAATGAATCCACAATTTCGCCTGAAAAGCAATAGCATATTTATTGTTGTTTAGTTTACAAAAACTGATCCAACAAACATGTATTTTTTTCACGATTTATTTTAGTGAATATGTGCTAAAAGACATACTTAAAAGATTGCATATTTTATTCATCGTACGACTTCGTTCAGTGCATTCACTTTAAATAATTACATACGACACAATGCCATCCTAGGCTGCCTGATTCATTCTGAGAGCTGAGGTAGTTAACACCTGGTTCAAATTCTATATTTACTGCAATGCCACCTGTTTCCTTCGCCCTTCTGCATACCCCTGCAGCCTACATTCTGTCAAGCTATGCTAACGTGGAAGTGGGCTGGTTGTCTATCGCCGGTTCATTTATTTTATCGTAGGGTGTACGTTTATGAAATATAAAATGCTTTGTTTAAGCTTTAAAATGTCGGAGGAGAAAAATATAAAATGAATAATAATAAATATGTTTTGAGAAAAAACCACAAACAAAATGAAATACTTGTGGCTGGTTTGTCATAGTAGCACCATGGCTTCTTGGTTCCTGATAGTGAGCTGCCACTGCCTTATTATATAAAATAACCCCATAAACTATACATTTGTTAATGGGATGAAAATTTCAAATGGCTACAGTATTTTTGCAGACATGTTGTGGGATTTTTCATTCTTCAAAGTACCATGTAATTGAATATTATGCTACAGAGATGGAGTATAGAGAGTGCATTAGAACAATTATAATAAACAAATAGAGTTAATATGTATGGTGAAAACTGATGCTCACTATTGACTGCATAAGGTAGGCAATTGCATTTTTTAGCACCAATCAGTGTCAAAATGTGGATGGTGGCAATCACACATTTTTGTTCATTGAAATGCGCTCGGTAGGTTCCCTGAATGAATTATAGTGGTACTGCAATATAACTATTTAACTTTATAATTTTATTTTGTAATGGTGGCACTGAATTGCTGGTTGTCGAGCAAAAAACCTCTTACTAGAAGGCCTGTAAAATAAAAGAAATTAATATTTCCTGCTTTTAGTGTCATCTTTTACCTAATTCGATGCTATTTAGTGGATTATTTGATTAAGAAATGAGATATTTGCGTAGGTTGGGATAAAAAATGTACAGAGTGGTTGCTTCACTTCTGCTTGGTATTAATACTTGAAAAGTCTGAGAGTAGGTAACAGATAAATTACATGAGATTGATCTCAATAAAACTTTTTAGTGTGTAATGCATTTCTTTAAATGCTAAAAAAATAATATAATAATTTTCTGTTCTAGACAATGCCATGGGGCAGCTTATCAGTTGTTCAAATGAAACGACAGGAATCTAATGATGGTCCTATTTTGTGGTGTAGGCCGGGTGAGCAACTGGTTCCTACAGCAGAGTGTGGAAGGTCTCCCTTTAAACGTAAAAGGTAAGGGGGCTTAATTGTAATTTGATTAGAATTTTTTCTTGACACGTTTATTCTAATACACAACCCATGATTGTGTATTTTTATCCTTACAGAACAGGAATAAATGAATTACGTAATTTGCAATACCTTCCAAGATTTTCTGAAGCTCGAGAACATCTATTCGAAGACAGAACTAAAGCTCATGCCGATCACGTAGGACACGGGCTAGATCGCAAAACTACTGCTGCTGTGGGTATTCTCAAAGCTATCCATGCTGGGAAGAAGGATGGAGAGAACAACCGTGTTACTAAAGATGTCATTGCCTTCTCAGCAAAAGACTTCGATGTATTATCCGAGAAATTACAGTTAGATCTGCATGAACCTCCATCCTCACAGGTACAACTTGAATAAACTAGTTTAAATTTAACATTCAACTAAATGAATTTCTTTTAGTGTGTGACATGGATTGAAGATGCCAAGTTGAATCAATTGAGACGTGATGGCATCAAATATGCTCGAATTAGTCTACATGACAATGACATCTATTTTCTACCCAGGAATATTATTCATCAATTCAGAACAGTTACTGCAGTTACAAGCGTCGGTGAGTTTTGAAAAAGCAATCTTGCTTTTTAATGACACAAATGAAATTCATATTAAAACTGCATGGAATAGTTGTTGCTTCTATTTAAAATATGCAATATATTATTTATGTGTGGGGTACATTTGAAATACGTGAAATCAGTTTAAGATGTCTAAAAACAAAACACATGTTTAAAGTTCTTCATTTGTTGTTGTTTCTCTTGTATTACTTTATTACTGAGCATAAGAGAGATGCAAGGTTAGATTGTGTGGGTCATTGTTAGGCAAATTTATATGCTAGTATTATACCTGTTTAAAGTGGCAAGGCGGTTGTACTTGTTTCTTGTACTACAACAATTAACCATTCTTCTTCTTCATCATAATCCTTTTGCTCTTCACAGAGTGTCTGAATAAAAACTATTGTTTTACTGCTTGTCCACTCCTTCCATGCTTTATGATCCTGAGTCTTCCTTGGTCTTCCCTTTCTCTTCTTAGTTGCATTATTTACTTCCATAACTTTTCTGGGTAGCCTCTCTTCCTCCATTCTCATGACATGTCCATATCCATACCAGCCCAGTTGTTTCTTATCTACGTTATTTACTAGTGCCTCAATTTGTAGGGATTCCCTTATTTCCATGTTTTTTATCCTATCCCATTTTGTCACTCCAGCTATTTTTCTAAGTACCTTCATTTCCATTGCTGTGATTGTATTGTTATGCTTTTTGACCCTAGTCCATGTTTCACTTGAATATGTTAAGGTTGGAGTCAGGATTGCTTTATAAACATGTATTTTGGTTTTCCTGCTAATTGCTTTCTTTCCAAATATTGTTTTCATCCGCACGTAGTACATCTTATTCCCTTTTTTTGTTCTATTAGCTAATTCCTCTTCTATTTTTCCATCATTTGTAACTCTGGTCCCCAAGTAATCAAAGATCGCTACCTCTTCTAAGTGTATTGCCTTAGATATTTTCATGTTTCCCTGTTCTTCCCTTTGTTTTTTATTTATAACCATGATTTTCGTTTTCTCTAAGTTCACTAACATACCATTACCTTCTATCTCTTTATTCCATATTTCCATTGTCCTGTTAAGTTTACCGGGCGTTTCCGCCATTAGAATAATATCATCGGCATATATGAGATTGTCTATGTATATCGGTAGTAGGTTTCTGTATCCAAGCATTATTATCTCATTTAATGTTCTATTGCTCGTATTTTTAATTATTCTGTCCATTAATACATTAAAGAGCAATGGGGCTAAGGCTATCCCCCTGTTTAATCCCTCTTCATAGTTCGAATTCTTTTTAGGTTGTCCCATATATCTGTATGTGTGCAGTAACATTCTTGTATACACTTTAAATTTTTCTTATTAATATTTCCGATATTTGTAGTTTTCTTAGTCTCTCCAATATTATAATTCTATCTATGGAATCAAAGGCTGCTTTTATATCTATAAAACACGACCAGAGTTCCCTGTTTGTTTCCACCAATTCTTTGATAACTTTTCTCAGAACAAAGATGTCTGCTGCTTGTCTGTCTTTTCTATAAGCCGCTTGCTCTTCTTCTAATTTCGGTTCTATCTCCGTCCTTAGTTTTATTTCAAGTATTCTTGTATAAATCTTAAAGGTTGTTGTTGCGAGGCAGAATGCTCTATAGTTATCACATACAGATTCGGAAATCGAGGATCTGGAAGGTGAAATTGTTTTTAGCGGCTAAGCTGTAATAATGTGTCGATACTATACCGCGTGGGGAGACGGCAAGCCAATTCGCATTCATTTCTACGTAGACCCCAGTCAATCTCGATCGCTTGCGGCGGTTGTATTTGCAGTCTCTGTTTTATTTAGGCGAAGTAAAATATTGGCGTAATCAGGAATTAACAAAACAACTTGATATAATTTGTAGAATTATATCAAATCGTAATGTTTAATATAAGTTTATATTATTTATCACCAACTGGGGTAAAAGAAAACAAATGATTCTTAAATTAAATATTAAAAATAAAAATATATTTCTTTCAAATTAAAAAACCCGTTCCCGGTAAAAATAAAATATTGATAATAAATTAAAAATAACTAAAACGTAAATTTTTTACAATAAATAATAAATATTAATTTATGAGGGGTTCGAATATTCCACCTTCTTGTGCCATACAATAGCCTAATCTGTCGTAGAAGTTCTGCCGAACTTCTTGCAGTGTCTCGGCAGTAATCCCTGTGGCAGCTGCAACGATTTTTTCTCGGAGTTCCTCTAAGATTGTAGCCCTGTCATGGCTATGTTTGTAAATAGTTTCCTTAAGGAAACCCCAAAGAAAAAAATCACAAGGCGTTAGATCGGGCGATCTTGGTGGCCATAATATCGACCCCACCCTGCCAATAATACGATCAGGGAATGTATTCTGAAAAAAGTTCATTGCCCTAACTGTATTATGTGCGGGAGAACCATCATGTTGGAACCAAATTTCTTCGAAATGAACATCAAGTTCCCGAACAGCAGGAATTACTTGATATCGTAATAAATCCAAATATCTTTTGCCATTTAAATTACCGTCGATAAAAAATGGTCCAATAATATCACCCAATATACCAGTTCAAACGTTAAGTTTTTGTGGGTATTGGGTTCGGTTAGCTACATAAAGATGTTTATTTTCCCGAGACCAATACCGAGCGACGGAAGGATTGTGATATCCATGTAATGGAAAAGTACTCTCGTCAGAAAATAAAATATTTCTGATGAAGTGTTCATTTTCATGTGCCTTTTCCATCACGGTTTCACAAAATTCCATTCGGCGGATATTGTACTCGGGAAATATTTCTTGGGCAGTTTCTAGTTTAAAACATTTGTATTTATTACGATGCAAATTATTTCGGACTGTTCGCTGGTTAATATTAACTTCGTTAGAAATTTGGCGACTCGAACAAGGTTCTTTAATTTCAACAAATGAACAAACATTCACTTCTCTCTCTTCTCTCTCTTGAGACAAGTGAGGAACTGCATGTTCTTCATTTATTTTTTTGGCATTTCCTGCAAAATCTAACAACACAACCGTATTTTTCAAAGGCCTTTACCTACTATATTACTTATAGTTTGTATTGAAGGAATTGGCCGATTCGCAAATGCCACAATAAATAAATTTACGGTATCTTGAAGAGAATTCCCAGCAAAATGCCATTTTATTATACGGATCTTTTCTTCAGTTGTATAAATCAACATTGTATTATTAAAGTAATAAAACTAATATTAAATGAAGCGTTTGTTTTCTAAACGAATGTTACCCGAACGCCATTGGATTTGTAATGGATGATATAGAAACGTGAAGTGCACATGCACACGCATCGGCCTGTCGTCTCCCCACGCGGTATAGTATCGACACATTATTACTGCTTAGCCGCTAAACACAATTTCACCTTCCAGATCCTCAATTTCCGAATCTGTATAGTGTCATTCCCTTTTTTATGAATAGGCAGGATTATTTTCTTTTCCCAATATTTTGGTATTTTCTCCGTTCTCCATGCCATTTCCAGTAGCCAATTCTTTCCTTCACTACCTAGCCATTTTAACAGTTCTGGGTCATCTTATCATAACCACTAGCTTTACCGATTTTTAATTTTGCTAGAGCTATTTCTAGCTCTTCTAACTGTATGTTTTGTTCCTCCTCTACCTCAATTACTTCCCGGGCCTCTTCCTCTGATTTATCCTCCGTCACTTCTTGGAACTTTTCGCTGAAGTAGTCTCTCCAAACTTTAACAACTTCTTCTTTTTCTATTCTTAATTTATTGCAATCATCTCTTATCCCCTTTATTGTTTTCCTTTCACTCCCCTAAGCCTTCTCATTCTGTCCCAGAAGATTCTATTATTTGAGCGATATTCTTTATTGAGATCTTCCCCAAAAGCCTCCCAGCTTTCCTTATTGCCTTCTTCACTCGTTTTCTCTCTTCATTGTATTCCTCCTTATCCTCATCTTTATTTGTTCTTATATATGTGCACCAAGCGATTTGTTTCTCTCTTACTATATCCTTTATTTCATTATTTCATTATTCTACCAGCTTGTCCGCTTTTGCTTGGTCCCCCCTTTCTTTATTCCACATATATCCTTTGCTCTTCCCAAGATTGTTTTCTTAAAAATCCACCTCAATTCCTCTAGATCTCTGTTTGCTTTTGTATTTTTTAATTCATCAAATATTTTGGCCGTATCCTCTTGGTATCTTTTCCTTATATCTGGTTTCATCAATTTATTTATGTTTATTCCTGAATATTCCTCTGTATTTTCTAGTTTTGGGCTTTTAATTTCCAGTATTGCCTTGACGAATCTATATTGAGTAATTCTGCATCATTAACTGTGTGAACATTGCTTGTCAGTTGTGTCATCTCTCTGGTATATATCATATAATCAGTTAGACTGTTTGCTCCCCTCTCTTCGGCTCTGAACATGTATTTCTGTTCTAATTTTTGATTCCAGAAGGTGTTTCCAATTATTAAATCATTTACCTGATAGAATTTAATCATTCTAAACCCATTTCTGTTTATACATGTTTCCCCATAACTACCTATGCATCCTCCTCCTTTATTATGATCGTTCCGATTCTGGAATTCCAATCACCCATTAATTGTATGTTATCATTGTCCTCTCTTATTGTATCCACTGCCCCCTGTAACTCTTCTGTAATATCCCGCTATAATTTCAACCTGGGTTCCCTCAACTGGAGCATATAGTTGCATTATATCAATTAAATGCGTCCCTTCTTCAATTCTAATGTATATTAATCTTGCAGAGATTGGATTGAATTTTGTTGTTATAGTCAGCTCCATGTCAGATGATGATGATGATGATGATCTTGTGTAGTTCCTTTGTCATAATTATTCCCACTCCTTTTTTCCTCCTTTGTCCTGGCTGTACTTCTGAGTAGTAAAGTATGTAATCATCATTTACACATTTTGTTCCTTTCCCCCCTTTTTTCGTCTTGCTCACTCACCACCATGATTCCAAATCTTTATATCCATTATTCCTTGCTTTGTCGTCTTCGTTAGCCATCCCTTATCTTTACTTTCTAGTTTTTTGAGTATCCACTCGTCTTTGTTATCTTGAGTAGCTTTTCCCATCGTGCTTCATCTTCGTTGCTCTCCGGTGATCTTTGGCTCATGATTCTTCCTTTTTTTGGGATTTCTTAGGCGTTCTTTGAATCATTTATGGGTACGTCTCCCTCTTTATCATCTTGATTTTCACTGGTCTTCCCTTCCCTGTCTTTCTCAATTAACCATTGAAAACCATATTCAAGAATGTTGAAAAATACATACGAAACCATTGAGAACATAAGATAATTGTAGGTTATGTTATTTTTTCATAAATAAAATCACACTTTACCGCCAGTATAACCCCTTGGCCTCCAGAGAAAGGGAGTAAGACGATGCAGTTGACGTACTTATTTCTAATGTATTTGTTTCCTTTTTTTGAAACATTGATTGCCCTACTAGGTGTTTAAATTTCTGCACTTTTAAAGCAAGTCAAGTGTTTTATTTTAAAAATAAACATTAATCAAAAATAATGAATAAGTATCTTTATTGTTATAAATTCTAAACTTCTTTTTTTACAATAGCTTGGCACGTTCGGTTAAGGCAATACTACGATGTTGCAAGTGACGAATGTATTGAACAGAGCGAATTACCTGAAAACAAAGAACATCTTGCTTCAACATCCAAGAAGGATGCTAAGCATCTGGAGAAACCACAATCTGAACACAAGTCCAAGTCCGAGCAAGAATACAAGATGACTGCTGAAAGAAAACCTAAAGTTGAGGATCATGAATATCACAATAATAAGTATAAGAGTGAAAAGGTTCGAGACAGAGATAAATATGACAGAGAGAAGGAAAGGTATGAAAAAGATTCTCATGAAAAATCGAAATCTAGAGATGGATACGAAAAAGGCAAGGATAGAGATGTGCATGAGAGGTTGAAAGAGAGAGATGGAAAAGATAGGGAGGCTCATGAAAAGGTGAAGGAGAGACACGAGCATGACCGCCAGAAGGACAGAAGCCACGTTAAGCACAGAGATGATAGGAAGAAGCACCACGACAAGCATCATCGTCATCATGATAAGCACAGCGAAAAGGACTATAGAGACAAGCACAGCAGTAGCTCAAACAGCTCTAATAAAGATAAATATCACAGTTATGACAAGAAACATTCACATTTTGACAAGTATAAAAGTGTGGACCATAAGCGCGAACATAAACATCATCAGTCAAAAGAAAGAACCCGCGATAAAAACGAGCCGCATAAGAGTCTCCCAAAATCAAACTCAACCTCCTCAGAATGTCAAGTGAGTTTGCAGACGAACATAGCTGAAATGCCCTCGAATTCGCCGCCGAAAGAGAATCCTGCTGAGTTGCAAATATCCTCCGGTACTGAAAGCTCACTGCCTAAAGGTTTATCATCTTCGTTGTCTAACAGCGGTGACTTAAACCGAACCCTTAGCTCATTAAATCTATCCAGCCAGTCGAGTGCAAATTCTAGCAGTAATAATAATCGGCTAAGTGGTGAGAGTAGTGGGGATTTATTTGCGCCAGATAAAAAAGTGACATTGGTGCATAAAAAGGTTCAAAAAGTGGCAAAACGACCAAGACTGTCCCAGTCATCTGATGTGCTTGGTGATATTCTGAAAGACATGGACAAAAAAAGACCCACGTAAATAATTTGGGCTGTGTTTGACTTAAACGAGTTTAGTGACTTTATTTATGAAACTTATGTACAAAAATTTTTAACGTTTGTAAGTGCGTGAAAGTCCCATATTTATATACCAAGTAAAGAGGTCATATTTTGGCAGTTACTTCACTTTTTGCGACTTTCTTTTGTAAATCGCTCGTGTAAAGTTTTGGCAGTTTTGATAACATTTTTGTTAGGTATACCACTCCATCACAAGTTTACTTAACAAAACTAGTAAGAATTATCATAAGTTTATTTATTTTTATATTGGGTTGTTGCATATTTATGATTTAACTAGAAAATCTAATAACAGTTTTGCTTATTTTTTTATAAGTCTACAAAAAGTAGAAATTACCTAACTCGGCTTGGGTATGTCAATTAAAACTATTACATAAGCAAAACTGATATTACTAGAAGGTACCTTTAAGTTTACATACTAGTTTTACATACATACCAGTGACTTACTTGATATCTGCAATAGAAACCGAAACTTGGTTGTTTGGAAAAAGGAAGCTAATAATCAAATAAGTACAAATGGTAACAAATATTTGCAGTGACATAATATTGGCTACATATGTACAGTAAAAGGGGCAGGGATGGCTCAGTGGTAGAGAGCCAAGCTTTGGATGTAATATTCTAAACGTTTCCAGGTTCGAATCTCCCCAGGGTCGGAAATTTTTTTAATTCTCTGGGTGGTCGTTATTGGGTTCCAGTCTCCATTTGCCATTGGGGATCAAATTAATGGCATTCCTCGAATTACGGTCGCATTAGAGGAGTAACAAGACCCTAAAAGAAACATTCACACAACAGGCAAGCCAAGCACGGTTTCGCACCAACACGGTAACCCGCAGAGCCGGGCCCCGTTGTGAATAACACAAATTAGCATAGCCTTGCCCCACACCGCCTTGACACTGCGCAAGCGGTACAAATAAGAATCATGATAATAATAAAAATAATGTACAGTGAAATTATTTTATTATGATGATACGAACCCCCTACTTTGGTAAACAACTATAAACACCATAACCTCATGCTTTGTGATTCTGAAGCAGATTTCAATTTGGTATCTGCAATTTGTAAACAAAATTTCCTACTCAGGTCAACATTTTCAGATCAGATGTTTGATTCAAAGTTTTCAGTAATTGTGATATCTAAGCTTATTTTCTATATAAGTCACCTAACTATCTTAGTATAAGTACTCTACAATTTAGCATACCAAACCAAGCAGATCTCGTTACCAAACGTGCAACGGAACATAAACGCAATACTAAGTTTTTATTTCAGATTTGATGATGATGACATTGTAGATTATTATGTACAGTGTGGTATTAGAACTAAGGAGTTTACCCTAACCAAATCTGAACTAAACATGTGGCCAGCATTGTGTATATGCAATGTTTAATAACTTAACCAATTTAGTTTGATATGATAAATTTAGCTTGTGTCTGTGAAGCCACGGGCTTAGCTTGGTGTACCCACAAGCAAAAGTATGAGGTTTTTAATTTGGCACGCAAAGTATGTGAAGGTTAGGGGTTGTGTGAGTATTAAACTGTCAGACAAATTAGTTAAACTATTATCGTGTTTATTATTGGTAGCAAATTATTGAGAAATGCAAATGTACAATTTGCATAGAGGTCTCACGATATTTGTTTTCTAAATTTCAAACAGCTTAAATGGTAGGTAATGCTATACTTCCACTTTCACCATGAAAAATAATGTTATTTTAGCCACATTATCTTTGTTGGTACACCAAGCCGAACAAAAAGTCCTGTTATGTACATGCCTTATTGTAGATTACCAGACCAAGAGACGTAGGTGACTAGGTGAGGTTAGGTTTTTATTACTAATGAACATTTTAAATCAAACATCAGATAAATTTGTTTGGTATATTTAACCAAGCCAGCAATATTTGGCATACTAATTCTAGATGCTTTAAAAATAAATTCTAAAATTGGTGTTTATTTAGTGTAAATTACGAAGCATGAGTACTAACATATCACTCATCCGATAGAAAAGTGACACAACTCAAAAATCATAAATGTTCAGAAAAGCGATTTAAAGATTTGTATAAATTTCAGCATGCTCTAAAAGACAATGTACTACATTGAAGGGAAGTATGCACATAAATCAGATTTGACAGACTTTAGTAATGACAAAAATGTGTATTAGTATTTTTAGGCTGGGATGGCTCAGTGGTAGAGAGCCAAGCTTTGGATGTAATAGTCTAAACGCTTCTCGGTTCGAATCTCCACAGTTCGGAAAATTTTCTAATTCCCTGGGTGGTCGGTACTGAGTTCCGGTCTCCATTTGCCAATGGGGGTCAAATTAATGGCACTCCTCGAATAGCACATAGCACAAATTAGCTTAGTCTTGCCCCACACCACCTCGACACTGCGCAAGCGGTACAAACGAGGATCATGATACGAAAGAGCAACCCCTACAGAACTGATTTTGCACCCCTTGTGACACTTTTCTCATAAAATTTGAAAGAACTCTTTGAATTGTGTAGACCAAACGAAAATGAAAATTACTACCCATAATATTAAATTTATAAAAATATAATTTTTTTCCGTCATTTATTTATTATATATTTGCAGTTACAAAATGAACAAAGTTACAAATTACAAATTGGCAAAAAAATCTTTGTAATAATTCGGAATTGTATTTTTTTTCGAACCAAGACAACAGTATTTTGTTTTTGTTTTCTGAGAAACCAACTTTTCTCTCATACGCTCTGCTTAACTTCACATTGGGAGTTTTCTTTCTTCGAGTTTCTAGTGAAATTTCACCGAAGTTCTCCTGATCATAATGGTACTTATACATGATCCTTTTGGAACTTTTCTTCTCCACTTTCATAATTTTCACCTCCGAAATCTTTAAGGCTTCTCCCTCTAAATTGTTTGGTAAATTTGTGAACCCCATGGCTGCAGACAAAGCTTTCAAGTCAAAAAAGTTTTCGTGACTCATTTCTTGAACCTTATAGGCATGTCTGGTTTTTTTTGCATATCTTATTAAGGCGACATATTGATCTGGAACGTAGATGGGTCCCGATTTTAAAGATTTTTTTATATTTCTCTCAATCAAGGAGTGTGCGTAGTCGCCTTCATTTTGGGTGTGTCCCGTGATTAGAAATTTATGACTAATACTATTGATGTTTTCCAAATTTCTTACAGCATGGAGACACATCAATAACAGAAATTTGTTTTTCTGCTAGCCGGCACAATTATCGGAGTAAAAGATAACGTCCATTTTTTTATCTATTTTTCATTTAGCTTCTCCAAAAAATTAAAAACGCAAGATCCAATTTCGTTGCATCCTCCAAAAAATGAAAAACGCAAGATCCAATTTCGTTGCATCCTCGGTTAGCTTGACTTTCATGCCAAACATAGCAGGTTACGTCATTAGATTTTATGTCGTAGATTGTGAGCTTTGAAACATAGTAAAACCTCGAAGTGTCACCTTTCGGGCAAGACAGTACAGCCTGGAGGTTGTACACAAAGACAAGACTATCAGACTCCTTGTCTTTTTGTTTTTCAAGTCGTGAAAGATCTTTTTGTTTATGATGATCCTCGAATTGTAGTTTTAGATTTTCTTTCCGTTTTCATCTGAATTTTGGTATGATGTGCAAAACTCGCATTGGTCCTTTTTGGGAGAAAAGAACCCGACGTGTTTTTCATTCTAAATCTTTGTATACATCACATACTTTACTGAACTAACATTATTCTGATTGCATAACTCTTTATGGAGTTCCGCAATAGTTTTCCCACCTTCAATAAATTCTTTTGAGGTATGTGCACGGCAATAGGTATATGCGGAATTGATTCAATGTGACGTCGTACCGTATCCTTTGCATTCTTGGACAATTTTACATGTTTGCTGTGCTTTCTACGCAAATCTGTTTCAAGTAATTGTCCAACCTCGGTGCTGCGTTTTTTTACTACTGTTCTTTAGGGCGATCGTTAATAGACACGAATTCTTTGCTCTCCAACCTCGAAATAAAACGCATTGTTGGGTTTGCGATGACTATTTAATCTCACATACCTATATTTAGGCGTTACGGTAGTCATAAATCACGTTGTCTCTGAAGATTAGCGAGTTCTCAATAGCTATTAAAAATACGTGTTCTTTGTTGTTCAGTAAATTTTGTGTAACACTTTAATTTACATTTCTTGCTACATGGGGGCAAAATCTTTTTTTCTTCTATGGTTTTCTTGCTTTTACTGCATGAAACGTAACTGTTTCCACTATTCCTTATTTTTTTCGCATAATTTTTCCTCCCAGTTTCTGGAACTGATTTTCTTTTCCTAGTTTCTCAGGTTCAGGGGAATTTGCTTTTTCATTAATAGCAACTTCGGTTATTCCCTTGTTCTCGCTGGAAGAACTCGAAGAACTTCTTGATGAACATGACCGTGATGATGAAGATGAAGATTCGGTAACATAGTTTATATCACGAACCGAATCATCAGAGTAATAATTCTCTTCGTCGTTATCTTCAGATTCAATTAGCATATTCCAGGTTCAGGAGAATTTGCTTTTTATTAATAACATCTTTGATTGTTGCAGAGGTAAACTGTCAGTGTGCCATCTGCCGGCATGTTTTGTAAACTCGCATGTGACATTTTTCAGTTAAAGCTTTAACTATTTTTATATCATTTTGTGAAATAAACCGTAAATTGATATTTTTTGAGATGTGTCACTTTTCTATCGGATGAGCTATATGTTAGTCCTAGATCTCACTCTTTCAAATCGACAATCAACATATTTATATGTTACGGTAAAAGTAACCTTTCACTGGGAATGCGTACATTTTCCAAGTTAAGGGGTCAATATGACATGTAGTATACAAATCAATAGTTGTGGACACTTTAATGTAATGGTAAATGTGTACACTTACCATTGTGCTTTGAGAAAAATAAGTAGTACTGTTAATTTTAAACATAGGAATATTGGGTACTATGAAAACAGTAGTAAAAACAAAAAAAAATATATATATATATATTGCTATGAGCCCTTTTCTGCTCTAGCTTCCTGCTAATAACTTGTGTACCCAGCTCAGCTTTTACGATACAACACCTTTCAAATAAACCCGTATCTCAGGTTTAGGTCGCTCTTACCTTTTTCTTTCAACCAAATTTGTTAAGAACACCTTGAAATCACTTTTCGTTGCACAGGTTTAGAACTTGCTTTATTTTTCCAAATTGTACAAACTGTCACCGAAATCTTAATTACTCGAATAGAATAACTTCTATTTCAATTTATTTTAATTTATTGCTGCGAACAACGAAAGGTCTGAGGGACCATGCACCCGTCTTCCTGTCGGGATTTTTTTAGACTGCCCAAAAAAAATTGTTTGTTTATTATTTTTCCTTCGTTACCTTAACTCACTGTTACCATCACTCCGCTCATGTCAGTAGTTCAAAGCCTACATACATTCTACATCGGCACGTGATCTCGATTCATCCTACTGTTTTACATTATACAAATTATAAATAAGCATATTACCAAATTCATATCGATGCAAGACAACAGCACCTGCATACCACAGCAATATATATATCAACATTTGATTTTGGTTACTGCAAGAACCACTTGTTGTCCCGGGTTGCGCACATTCGTCCTCCGTCCACGTACGATCGGGAGAGTTAAGGCAATGTGGTCCCCGATCAGTACTTGGATGGGTGACCGGAAGGTTGCGTTAACGCGGCGCTTCTCTCCCACGAGGATTGATCACTATGGGAGAGTAGATCAACAACTCCCCTTATGGGGGAGGCCCTTGCGCAACAATGGGATGATGCGGGCTAATTAAAAAAAAACAATTGCCATAGCAGTGTGAATTGCACAGAAGCTTTTCAACTCTGCATGTACATCTTTTGTTTCCCCGGCCATTTGTTGGACATTGTACATGTGATAGCTACAGTATCGGAAACTTCATTAATGGATAAAAACCCCTTGTTGGTAAATGTATACATTTCCCAATTTAGTTGGTGAATGTACATAAAGTATTGGTTAAATTCGTAATTATTTACAATTACCAATCGTACTGGTTTGTGTGTATTTTAACCGGTTAATATACACATTTACCTACCTGTACATTTTTACCATACCATGTAGACTATTTACTCAAGTAAGTGGTTTGTATAAGCTTGATCACTTCTCGAAATAATTTTAAAGTATATATGTAGCCATAATCAGCTAACTCAAACCGCGGTGTGAGTGTAACAATTGTGGATTTACATACTATATTAACTTGGAAACCATTTTAATGACAAAAGCTATATTATTGCAGATGTAGTTTTTGTTTTCAAAGAGGGTCGCATGTATTAAGAAAATTTAAAGAAAGGCTAATTTTATTTTTATGGAAAGTTTCTGAGATGTCAAAATCAATACTTATTGTAATATGTAACACGCATTGATATGTACTTATTTACTTATTTTACTTATTTGATGATAGTTTCTATCTTGCTTGTCACTGATACGTTGTAATTGAATAATCAGTTTATTGATTGCTAAGGAAATTCAGAAATAAATTTGTAACAGAATTGGAATTGCATGTATTGAAATTTATATGCGGTAGTTCAGATCACACTTTCCACACCAATGTTTTAATAATTTTTAAGTACGATTTTTTTTGCATTATAGGGTATTCTATTAAAACAGTACTATTGTAGTTATTCTGATAAAATTCCTTTTTCGACTATCTGCTTAAGTGTTAGCAGTAATAATGAAATTATGAAAATGCATGTTATTTACATTTGACTATAGATTGGCCACCAAAGCAATTCTTCGCAGTGTCATTAAGCAAATTTGGAACTTTGTTTCAAATACACGGTTAAAAAAATGAAGAGAAAAGCTATGAAATTTTTATAGTTTTTTTTTGTAGAAGTTAAATATCACCTCAATATTTTTTTTTTTGAATTTTTAAAGCACTGCAGCCACGAGGGCTTATTGTACCTTGACTATACTTAACCTAACTTAAACTATTTACTATTTAAGAAAAACCGGTCTTGTTGGGGCCCAAACTCGCGCCCGAACATCCCGTGTTTCTCTGTGGCCTTGGCTGCGAGCGGGAACACCACTCGCCTACCGTGGCCCCTTCACCTCAATAATAGAAAAGAAGGTTTCTTTAATCTTTTATCACTATAAATATATTATACAGCAGTGGTCTAGAAACTCGCAAGGCATTTTTTATTTGTAAAGTCATATGCAATTTCTTTTTAAATGTTTACTGCATAATACGTAATTTGTAAAATATTTAGCTTCAGAGATTTGAAGAAAAAAGATGTCGAATAGCTTAAAATTTTTGTCTTTGGTATGAAAACCTTTAAAAATTTCACTCCCTTGGTAGAAGGGGTTTACACTTTTTTTTTTGTGTTTTCATTTTGGAAGAGAAAAATCTGTCGGAATATGTGAAACATTTCTAGATTATTTTAAAAAATAACCCAAGTATTGGCTGGGGTAGTGATGTTTGAACTACTAGGAATATACATAGAAACGTATTTTTCTGTGCTATATTAAGTTTTGTTGGTTTACAATTATTTTATATAAACTTAATATTAGTAGTACAAATTTAATAATTCTGTTATAAATTGATTTTATTTGCGTTCAATACATACTTTTGATTGAATTGTTAATCAGAAGAAATTCTGGTCCAAGGAAATTTGGATGAAAAACGATTTTTGTTTTTATGATAAATAAAAATCCAAGTAGTAGCTATTGCTTTGTTAGCAACAGTAGAATAGAGACTTAGACCAAAATCAATTAAGAAAGCTTGGAGTGATTCAAAAATTGGCATTAATTGACAAAATGAAAATCTAAATCTCGATTGTTTTTAATAAAGGTACCTTAGTTTTCTATTCTTATGTTTTGTCTACTTAGATCCAAATTTTTCGATCTCATTAATATATTACTATTCTTTAAAAGTTCTATTTGGCCAATGAAACTATAAATACTTACTGTATATATGTATAAGTAGTACTGTACAGTTTTTTTACATAGTCAACGTTAAGCGTTGTTGTATAAAATTTAAAGATATAAAATTGTTAGAAGTGTAGTCTTTGACTATTACAATTATATTTTCATATCACACTTGCAGAAAACTTGCAGTCATAAATTATTTACTTTGAGACTATCCTTCATTTTACACAGATTGTGTTTCAATTTGAGATTTGATCTCCAATTGAATGATTTTTTTTTATAGTTCAATGAATCACTTAAGGTGCGGATTTTTTACTTGCATTACATCTGAGCTTTAAAATTTGTCTGATTTGTGTCGTTCAGGCAATAGCAATTTTTGTTGTGATTGATGCATAACTTTATTTAAGAATTATGTTTTTGTTTATGATTTTATATTTATTTAATTTGTTGTAAGAGAATAATACCTAGGTGCGTTTTTTTGGTGCCAGTCACACTTTGGAAATATTATTTATCCGTGAAGTTGTGTGGTCCATCACTCGCATGCGTTTATTGCAGTTCAGATCCTGTGCTAAATTGGCTTACAGTATTAACGCATAAAAGGTATTTTGTATTTTTAATGTGATAACTATGTTTTTAGGTTTATATCTTAGTCTTAGTAAGGACACTGCTATAGGTGCCATAGAATGGTATTATCACTTAATTTAATTTTATCTCGATGGTAATAAGTTATCACATTAAAACTTATTCAACTTATTTAATTTCAGTACATACGGAAGTGCTATACAGTTTTCAGTATTTAATGTGTCATAATTTTAACCCTACCCTTCACATGGCACCTATAAAATATCACAAAGTGCATGATTGTAAAATCATCTCCCTCCCTTACTGTATACAGTAATTTAACATTCGTTATAATTTTTTAACAGTATTTTTTGTCCATTATTAACCACTTCAGAATTGATATTATTTTAATATGTTCTCAAATATGGCTCCACTAGTATGTTAAAATATGTTAAACGAGCTTCGAATCAGTGCCACTTGATTTCGTATTTTCTCTTCGGAAAACCAATTTTATCAACTAGCAGGGGCCTTATTTTTGCTACCTATAGATTGTGCACCTAGTTTTAATTTGATGAAAAAACATTCCATAATCCTGATTTGCCCTTTTTATTCTTATTTAATAAATTTGATTACTTCGTTACAGTTGTGTAAATTAGTTGTATGATAATTTTATAGCAATATAATTTGCATAATGAAATTCCCAAACTTTGAATTGTAATACTATATTATTTTTGTTGTTTGGACGGGACAATGTCAAAAACTTCGAATAAGAAAAGCGCAGAAGCACGGAAGTACAGTTGGATTGATCTATGAAGTGGTCTTTTTTTTTAAGTTAAATTGTTTATTCGTTGTGACGGGATCAGAAACTACATTCTCGACCATATTCATTTGTTTGTGGTGTACATGCAGCTTTCTCACACAAAGAGTTTTTACTAAATTCAAAACATTGCTTTACTGTAGAAGCAATGTTAGTATTGAGATTATTACCAGCATGTACATCCCAATTCTGGGCAAAAGGCTCGTCATCACTCTCTTCCGGTATGTCCCTGCTCCTTCCAAGATCTCGCCATATAGTTGGGCAGCCCTCTTTTGCTCGTTACTAGGAATTCGGAAGGTATTTATAATTGTCCAGATATGCTGTTTAAGTCTTTTTATATCCTGTTCTGTACAAAATGTACAATATATTATGAACAGGATTTTTATATACTCGAAATTTTATGTTGACCTTTTGTTCTGGTTACAGCTTATGTAGTTTTTGCAAACCTTCAGAATTTTCATTACCAATCAAAAAATGGGTAAGTTGTTTTAAATTATTTTGTTAAATGAAGCATCTATAAATTAATTTTCTCCCCCTTTATTAAGTTGATGCCAACAAAATAATCTGCCATTGTGAGTCTTCCTTCTATAGCAAGTGAAAAGAAATTTTTCTCATTATTATTATCATGATCCTCATTCATACTGCTTGCACATTGTCCAGGTGGTGTGAGGCAAGACAATTTTTTTAAAACATATTGACCCTGTTGATTGTAATGAAATTTTTTCTAGGATACTTCTAATTACATGTTTAAATTTTGTACTTCTATCGTTACCCTATTTTGTTCCGTTAACTTATGCATCTATTGGCAAACCTTTGTTGTTTACTTTTTAATTTATTAAGATGAAAGGCCTAGTAACCTAGAAGATAAAAATTAGTTATTCGTACAGGTCTTTGTGGGAAATCCAGACAAGATTGCAGAAGGTTAGTCCAACTTCATTACTACAATTATAATAAAACTATACTTGGCAAATAGAAGTGTAGAAGCTGGTAAGGAAATGGGATAGCAATGGTTAATTACAGCAGTCTATTTTTGAGTTGTGTAAAAAACTATCTAGAATGGCCGTCCTGGAAAAATGTTTTAATTCTATCATTACAAATACAAAAGACGATATTGAGCAAACGGAAAAGTAGAGGTTGGTAAAGAAATGGGATAGAAACGTTTCATTACAGTGGTCGATTCTTGAGCTTTATGAAGAATTGTCTAGAATGGCCGTCTTGCGAGAAGGTTGTAATTCTATCACTGCAAATACAATAAGACGATATTGAGCACACAGAACAGTAGAGGTTGGTAAAGAAATGGGACAGAGACGCTTAATTAGAGTAGCCGATTCTTGAGCTTTACACATTAAGAATTATCTAGAACGAGCGTCGGGTAAAACATAGGAAATATAATAATACTATATTGAGCAAACAGAAACGTAGAGATTGGTATAGAAATGGGATAGCGAGTTTAATAACAGTAGTCGATTCTTTAGCTTTATGAAAAGTTATCTAGAATGGCCGTCGAGCAAGAAGATCGTAATTCTATCATTGCAAATATAATAAGACGATATTGAGCAAACAGAAAAGTAGAGGTTGGTCAATAAATGGGATAGGAACGTTTAATTACAGTGGTCGATTCTTGAGCTTTATGAAGAATTATCTAGAATGGCCGTCGTGCGAGAAGGTTGTAATTCTATCATTGCAAAAACAGTAAGACGATATTGAGCAAACAGAAAAATATAGATTGGTAAAGAAATCGGATAGGAACGCTTAATTAGAGTAGTCGATTCTTGAGCTTTACGTATTAAGAATTATCTAGAACGAGCGTCGGGTAAAACATAACAAATATAATAACATCATATTGAGCAAACAGAAACGTAGAGATTGGTATAGAAATGGGATAGCGAGTTTAATAACAGTAGTCGATTCTTGAGCTTTATGAAGAGTTATCTAGAATGGCCGTCGAGCAAGAAGGTTGTAATTCTATCATTGCAAATACAATAAGACGATATTGAGCACACAGAACAGTAGAGGTTGGTAAATAAATGGGATAGGAACGTTTAATTACAGTGGTCGATTCTTGAGCTTTATGAAGAATTGTCTAGAATGGCCGTCGAGCAAGAAGGTTGTAATTCTATCACTGCAAATACAATAAGACGATATTGAGCACACAGAACAGTAGAGGTTGGTAAATAAATGGGATAGGAATGCTTAATTAGGGTAGTCGATTCTTGAGCTTTACGTATTAAGAATTATCTAGAACGAGCGGCGGGTAAAAAGGTTGTAATTATATTTTAGCAAATATAATAATACTATGCTGAGCATACAGAAATGTAGAGGTTAGTAAAGAAATGGGATATGAACGTTTAATTACAGTAGTTGATTCTTGAGCTTTACAAAGAATTATTTAGAATGACCGGTGTACGAAACAGTTGTTGCAATTCTATCATTGCAAATACAATAACACTATATTGAGCAAACAGGAATGTAGAGGTTGATAAAGAAATGGGATAGGAACGTTTAATTACAGTAGTTGATGCTTGAGATTTATCAAAAATTTTCTAGAATGCCCGTCCCGGGAAAATGTTGTAGTTCTATCATTACAAATATAATAACACTATATTGAGCAAACAGGAATGTAGAGGTTGATAAAGAAATGGGATAGCAGCTTTTAAATACATTAGTCGATTCTTGAGCTTTATGTAGAATTATCTAGAATGAGCGTCGGGCAAGAAGGTTGTAATGCTATCATTGCAAATACCATAAGATGATATTGTACAAACAGAAATATAGAGGCTGGTAATGAAATGGCATACGAACGTTTAATTACAGTATAGTCGATTCTTGAGCTTTCTAAAGAATTATATAGAATGACCGTCCTGGAAAAATGTTGTAATTCTATCATTACAAATGCAGGTTGTATCAGAAATAGGTACAAATATTAAATCCGATGGTAGATTACAATATACACAAACTAGAAAAAACATTTCTTAGGCAATGGGATCCTTAAGATATGAGAAAATAATTATTGAAAATATGATCCAAAATTGTTTGAGTACCGCAGGATAATATCAAAAATTTGAGTTTAAGGTGGTAGGAGTCATGCAAAGTACTTTACGAAAAATCAAGTTTTTATAGATACTGTTCGACTTGGAAACGTTTCTGATGTCGGAAAATATTTGTATTTAAAGTAGTTAATAATTAATAGCAAAAAAACATTTTTTTTGTACTGGATAATGGAAATAGGTTCAGTGCAGAGTTTTCCGTTATTAACAACTTTATTACAAATCTGATTTAACACATACGATCACTGATACAAGGGCTAGGTAATGACAAATTACCAAGACTATTCCCAGCCAACATGGTCACGTGAATATGACGTCAATAATTGGTGATTTTTGGTCCAGGACGTCATTTGGTAAAAGTTGACGTCGTAGTGACGTCATAAACAGACCAATCTTATACGTCATTATACGAACGTGAATTTCACGTCGAAAACTAGACATTTTTACCAGATTTTAGACAGTACAAATCATATTTTTACTACGACCATATTACTTTTGTTTTGTAAAAATATCCAATAATTCATGAAGTTTTGGAGTTATAGCTTACATTTTCAGTATTTCTGTCAAAAAAATGAATAAAAAATATAGGTGTTATCATTCTATTTTTATTTTACACGTCCTTCTAATTTTCTTTATAACACACATTCAAATTCAAAACATTACAATTTACTATTGAGTCCTGTGCCCAGCGTTTGCTGATTCCATCCTATTTATTACGAGACCATTTCAAATTTAGCGGCTTACAAAGCGCTTTTAAACATTGCGGCGGTTAGTCAAGTCATGCGCTGCGCATGAGCGCTTTTAATTGTTATTCTAGCAGTTCTTTGTGTGGTAGTGTGTTCTATTAACCGTTTTTATTTATGGAAGTGTTTAATAACGTGAAATTGTGACTTTATGATACATATCATTTTTTAGTGCTGAGGTAAGAATGTAAATATTCGTTTAAAGTACAACATAAATATACATGTAATGCAAATTATAAATTGTATTGAGGTTAGGTAACACCTGTTGCTCCCGCCCAAAATACATTGAAACCTAAATATTGTTGGTTTTTATCAGCATTCTCATACATATTGATATATAAAATTTATCCGATTGTCTTCGTATTTGCGTAGATACCGTAGTGAACTCAATAAAAATATGGCTTTCGTAGGAGTTGAATTTTCTGAAGATAATGGTTTGGCTGTAGTTAGCAGCAAGTGGGTAACTCCTCGGAAGAAAGAAGTGTTTTGGCCGCCTTATAAAAGTCAAAACTTATATGAAAAGGCTGTCAAAAGAGGCGAGGCACCTGATGATAATTCCTGGCCATTATATAGTATTTCACGGTGCTTTTTTGAAACCGGTAAGTACTTTTACTGATTAAAGTTATTTTTGTATACCAGTTCGTTTTCAGACGATTATACAAGTGCAGTAAAAAAAATTAAGAGGGCTGAAATCACATCAGATCTACAAAGTGAGGCAGACGAAGGCTGTTCGCAGGCGAAAAGGATACGCAAACCCCCTCGAAAACTTTTTGAAGACTCTGGGAGTGACGAAGATATTCCGTTAAGTTCCATACCAAGACCGCCAAGAATTACAAACAAATCTAAAGAATTAGGTAGGAAGTTAAACTACTAAATGTAGTGTTTCTGTACTATTTTATGTAATCTGTAGAAAAATCACCATCACCGTTGCCTGAAGTTTCTCAAAATTTATATGATTCTGGCATACCGAGTTCAAGAAGTGTCAAATCTCCTACTGCTTCATATACTAGTTCGAGTAAACCAGGAGAAGGAGGTATATTATTTTATAAATGTAATAGCTTTAACTATAGCAGTTACATTAATATATTATTGCAGATTTTTTGAAACAAATATTGAGTTGTATGGTGTATTTAAAAGAACAAAATAGCCAAATAATCAAATTACTTCAAAATAATCAGAACTCAGTTTCTTCAACATATTTTCAATTACCTGAAGATCTGCCAGTTAATTTTCCATTAAAAGATGCTAGTGACGTGCTCAAAATCGAACAGTATTTAACCAAGAAAGAAAACTTGACTGCTGTGGTAAGAAGCAAAACAATAGTAGATGTATTAATAATTTGTTTTATTGGCTTTTGTAATTGCAGTATTCATATTTTTCAACTTTGGGGGGGGCGAGACACAACATCCAAAACTAATACAATTTTAAAGAATTTAATGAGCAACACCTTGGCTGCAGAATTTAGCTTTTTGGGTACCCGAAACGGAAAGAAGGCGTTTTCTGAATTAAATTTAAAGACCGTCATTGTGCGTAAGTTCTTTAAACATTATATAGAGTGAAAGACTGAATAAATAAAAACATTTTAGGTGCAGTGCAATCCATGTCGCCCAATACATTAGAAAATGAAATTAATGACAACATAAAGACTTGGTTGAAGCACTCCCCGCAGAGAGCAAAGAAGGATGGAACACAGAATCCCAAAGGCCAGTAGTTTCTAAATAGAATTTTGACATTAAGTTATATTTTTACATTATTTTTGCGAATAATTAAAGTGGGTACCTATATACATCATGATTACTGCAAGATTAAAATATAAAAAAAAAAGGTTTGTAGGGAAGCGGCAGATATACCGCAGAGTAGCTACTGCAATGAATAATATTGTTCATGAAATTAATCTAGATGAAGTTGCACACACCAGTCCAAATATTGCTACTGTAAGTAATAGTGTTACCAGTAATTCTATAGCTTCACGTAATATATGCCAAGAGCCAAATATTAATGTTATTAATCAAAACTCTCAATTAAATTTGAATGATGCTGCTGAGATTACAATATCTTTAGATGATTTTAATAATCCTTTTGTGTGTTCTAATGGGGGCTTTCCCAATGATTCGGAAGAAAGTATAGAATCAACTAAAAGTCTATCCTTAAAATTGCGTCAGTGGATACAAGAACATAGTAATGTTCCTCATTCTGCAGTAACAGATTTGCTCCATATTTTAGTTCCCATACACCCAGAATTACCTTTAGATTGTAGAACACTTTTAAAAACCCCTGTACATTTTGAGAGTAAAAACCTGGAAAATGGGCATTATTGTCACTTTGGAATTGTAAAGGGTTTAAAGCAATATTTAACGCAACATAAGAAATTTGAGAAAAACATTATTTATCTATCTTTTAATGTAGATGGATTGCCCTTATTTCGGAGCTCAAATATGCAGTTTTGGCCCATATTGGGGCTTATTAAAAATGTTGTTTGTGCTCCTTTCCCTATAGGTATATTTTGCGGTGTTTCTAAACCCAAACCATTGAGCTTGTTTTTAGAAGATTTTATAAACGAGCTTTCTTCACTCTTGCAGTTTGGTTTAGAATTTAATGGAATGATATATCAGATCAAGGTTCATAGTTTCATCTGTGATGCCCCAGCTCGTGCCTATTTAAAATGTGTAAAGTCGCATAGCGGTTATTCATCGTGCGATAAGTGTATAGAGCATGGCGAATATATAAATGGGCGAGTGGTATTCAGAAGTTTATATGCACCTAAGAGAACGGATGCATCTTTTGCCTCGCAAGATGATGAAGACCATCATTTAGCCCCGTCACCGTTACTTAAGTTGAACATTGGTTTGATATCACATTTTCCTATTGACTATATGCATGCTGTTTTACTCGGAGTCATGCGCAAACTGCTTAATTGTTGGGTAGGTGGAAATTTAAAAATCAGATTGCGAGGTGAATTAGTTCGATTATTGTCGGAGAAAATGGTGGCCTTAAAGCAATATATTCCTGTTGAAATTAACCGCAAACCCCGAGAGTTATCTGAATTGGCACGATTTAAAGCTACAGAATATAGACTTTTCTTATTTTATCTTGGACCAGTTGTTCTATACAACGTTGTTGATATTGCAATATATGAGCATTTTTTGTTATTCCATTGTGCACTTGTTATTCTCAGTACGGAAAACCATATATCCAGTTTGGGTTGCCATTTGGCCTCACATTTGCTCAATGTATTTATTGAACATGGTGGGATTATATACGGTAAAGAGTTTTTAATCTACAACGTGCATATCTTAACACATTTAACAGAAGACGTTAAAATTTATGGGCCTGTAGACAATTTTTCTGCGTTTCCTTTTGAAAGTTATTTGGGAAAATTAAAACATTCATTGAAATCACCACACAAACCTTTAGAACAAATTTTTAACCGAATAAAAGAAAATGAAACATTAAGTTCTAATTTTGAGTTTATAAAGAAAACAAATGTTATTCATGAAATTGAACACAATCTAGGGCCATCTATTCAACATAACATGAATAAAAAACAATTCAAAAAGGTCTTTTTTAAAAATCTTACATTGGCTACTTATTTTCACTCAGCAGCAGATTCTTATTGTCTAATACATTCGGAAGTTGTGCAGATACACAATATTGTTCTAAATGTTAATAATGGTGTCACTTTAATTATTGGCAAAAAATTTAACACATATGATTCATTATATAAATATCCACTGGATTCGAAGGATCTGTTTATTTTCAAAGTAAAAAAAATATCAAAAGAATACTATAACTACCCCTTAGCTGATGTTACAGCAAAATGTATTATTTTTCCATTTGAAAAAGCCTTTGTCTGTTTTCCGTTATTACACACGTTATAAAAATGTATGTAATGTACTTTTCAATAATTTGTATTTTATGTGATAATAATGAACTATATTTTCCTTACATATTGTATTTTTTGTTTCCTATGATCCCAAAATCATGTCAAAAACCTGTCGTCAGTTTGTCATTATAAGATCATTAAATGATGTTATGTGACATGTTATGACGTCGTGTGAGGTTATTTTATGACGTCGTGCGAGGTTATTTTATGACGTCGTGTGAGGTTATTTTATGACGTCGTGTGAGGTTATTTTATGACGTCGTGCGAGGTTATTTTATGACGTCGTGTGAGGTTATTTTATGACGTCGTGTGACGTTATTTTATGACGTCTTGGGGCTGTGACATATTCACGTTATTAATACGTCATAATCACGACATAGTTTAGGTGAAAATGACGTAATCACTGACCAGAATATCACGTTAATATGACGTCAGTCTGCTAGCTGGGTAGTTTTCACGCATAAATTATAAGCATTTGTACAGAAACTTGCCGTAAGCTTCATTGCTATCTGGGCAATAGAGTGGTTTTGTTATAAACATTTATCAAAGAACATTTTTATCAAATATTTTTCCAGAAACCTCTAAAGACTTTGCTGAAACGTCACAAGGTCCAGAAGACCTACGAAACTGTTTTTATTTGTTGGAAAAATTCTTCTCCGAGGGCTTCTATTGATATGTAGTTGATATTACTTCTAATGTAACCAGTAATGGCCTCTGCAAGCATATTCATATACAGCTGGAATTTGCCCATAACTGTTTCCACGAAGTAGTAATGTAAACTTAAATAAAATAGATATCTGCTTGTTCCAATTTTGTAGAGCATCCTGTACGAATGCTATTAATAAAAGTGTGAGAAAGGCCAAGGAGTCATTGGCCTGTTTAAAAAAAATGTGTAGTTGATTTGCAATAGTAGTTGCAATGAACGTAGCCAAGTAGTTTACATGCACGTTTGTAGTTTGAATACATGTTACTAGCTGGTATTTTACGAATAAAAACTGCGTCAGTTGCCCAAAAAGTTTTGGTGTGATTTATTTGGCAAGTTGTAACGTATTTGGAGTATTACATGTACAAGCCAAAAATTATTACTTAGCTATTCGATTCAGTTTTGCAGCAAATTATTGAAACAAAGATAAATCATAATACATAGCTGGTATTTGTGATCACGTGTTGATATTAATACAACCACCTACTGATTAAGACGCAATTAATAGATATTTAACATTATAAATATATAGCCAAGAATGTCAGCTCATGTATTAGAACTTTCTGATGCAATACTTAAGAAAAGTATCTGTTCAATGTGCGCAAGATACTTATCATGTGGTCCAATAAGAATACTTCCTGATGGAAGTAACATATGTGGTTCTTGTCGCCCCGCAAATTCCGATATATCAATCTACAGAAACCTGGTTCTTGAAGAAATTTTAAGTATGGCATCCTTTCCATGCAGTTATGAACAACACGGATGCTTGGAACGGCCATTATTTGGCCAACTTATCGAACACGAATCTAAATGTAGTTTTAAAGTGTTTACATGCCCTGTAGGTAATGGTTGTGATTGGCAGGGAAGTAGTTTGAGATTTTATGAGCATTTTATGGACAAACATCCACAGCTTATAAAACAGACAGCTGAAATTAAATTACAGCTTGCAGAGAGCTCGCATGGAATTTTGATGGCATTTAAGGGAACTATAAAATTCATAATTAAATATGCGTATGACAGAAACAAAAATAGTGTGCTGTATGATATTCGACATCTTGCTAATAATACTGAATATGATATTTACTTTAAAATTGATTTGATTAACAATTTGGAATCTAGGTGCTGTGTTAATTTAAGACCAAAAAGGTGTCTGATATTTGATAATACTTTCTGTGATACACCAAACATCCTAAATTTAATGAAATTTGATGAAGTTTTTGGTTGTCCTGAAAGCATTTTAATGTTGATCAACTTAATGGTGACTCGAATCAACACCACTACTGAGTCACTTGATTTGCCAAAATGTGGAAAGTGTTGTAATCACCTTATTCCCCCATTGTTTGATTTACATTATAAAGTTGTGTGTGATGATTGCGGTAAAAATAATAGCAAAAGCGCACCATCAGCTAACAAGGAACTGCTTAAACTTGTATCTGAAATAAAATTTCCTTGTCGTTGGAGAAATTGTGATTTTGTAGGAAAAACTGATGTGTGTAGAATTCATGAGTTATCCTGCAAATTTTCTCTACATAAATGTATTTGGAAGTGTGCACAGAATTTCACAATGTCGGATCTAGTAGAACATTATCAAAATGACCACAAGGTTGAGTATGTAGGAGATAAAATAATTATAAAAGTAAAATTTTCTCAATTGTTTGATTGGAAGTATGTATTCACAGTTAAAAATAATTCGCTCATTTTACTACAGCATGGAATGTTTAGGTTAGATGATGTACTTACATATCACATAAAAATGTTTTCAAGTAATCCAAGCACTATTATTGGAATTGTACATTTTGAACATGAACATTGCAGACTTAAATCAAGACCTTTTAGTATTGCTAGCGGATCAGCAGTAACAGTGTTATTAGATCAACTTCCATCCTGCTTTAGACAAACCGATGAATTGACTGTTACTTTTACAGAAATAATGTCAATGTAAAATGATTTACACAATAATATAGTACACTTTCACAAGTATTTTTAACTATTCACTCGCTTATTAATAATGAATATGTTTTTGTGGAATAATTACTAAGTATTCTAGTTTGTAAGTTATATGTTTGAGTTACAACGTAAATGTATATTCCAATTTATTATATTTTGTAGTCTTATGTATTTACATCTGTATAATATATCTTGTTCTGTTGGTACTTTGCAACAAGTTTATTTCTATCTCTGCTAATAACTAAAATGAGGTAAGTAGATTATAAAAGGAGCGACAAAACCAGCATTGAACTGTCGCAAATCGTTTTACAGAACAATTATTTTTTTATGGTTTCTAGTTTACGGAAAGTGTAGGTCAAAATGTGGATTTGTAATATCATAAATTTATATAATTTTAAGAAGTATGATTCTAAACATAAAGAAAACTATGAGGTGATTGATTTTCTAAAATCCATAAAACTAATAGCAAAAATTTTAAGGATGTCCCCTTACGCCCTGTAATTTCTCAGATTAAATCTCCTGCCAGTAAAATTGCTAAATGGTTAAATAGTATTTTTAGAGAAATGACTGATTTCACCCCCACGTTTAGTATTAAGAACAGTTATGAACTAATTAATAAGATTAAGAATATTCCTATTCCGGATAAGTCGTTTTTGGTTAGTTTTGATGTTCAAAACCTCTTTCCGAATGTTCCTCCGGGTGAATGTATTCATTTACTCAAAGATTTCTGGCCCAACACTAATCTAGATGTGGTCCAAGCCACTCATTTTCAGAAACTGTTCACTAGGTGTATTGAGCAAAATTTCTTTTTATTTGATAATATTTTCTATAAACAAGAGAATGGGCTTTCGATGGGTAATAGTTTATCCCCTCTTTTCAGTGAAATGTTTATGGATTTTTTGGAAAACAAATATCTCAAAGACAGTGTGTTCTTTAAAAAGAATTGTATTTTTTGGTATAGGTACGTAGATGATGTGATTTGTTTGTTCAGGGGGGAAGATTCTGATTTAGAAAATTTTGTGGATTTTATTAACTCTTGGCATAACAATATTAATTTCACTTTTGAGAGGAGTAAGGTTGACAATTCAATACCTTTCCTTGATTTGAATTTGAAGATTGTGGATGGCAAGTTAGAGTTCAGTATTTTCAGAAAGAACACCCACACTGATAATATTATACCTTGTAATAGTAACAGTCCTTTCAGTCATAAACAAGCTGCGTTTAGTGCTCTTATCCACAGATTAGTGTCGATCCCCATGAACAAACAGAACTTTAATAAAGAGTGGGAAATAATTAAACAGATTGCCAGGACTAACGGCTACCCTTTAAATAATTTGGAAAAAATGTTGAACAGAAAAATGTATAAAGAACAAATTGGTAGATTCACGGCTTTGATTCCCGTTAAACCTCAACCAGCGAATTTCGTTACTTTACCGTATTATGGTTTTATGTCTGATTATGTAGCTAAGGTTTTCAAGAAAGAGAATATAAATGTAGCCTTTAGGAACAGTAACAAAATTTGCAATGTCTTAGGCAATAATAAAGATAAATTTGATAGAAAGAAAAATTCTGGTATTTATAGATTAAATTGTGGTAGGAAGGAATGTAATGGTGTTTATGTTGGGATGACTTCTAGAAGCATCGAAACCCGTATTAATGAACATTTCAGAGCCATCAAAAATAACCAGTTGAATAACAACGTTTCTAATTTTGCTGAACATATTTTAACCGAAGGGCATGAATTTAACCCTCTTGTAAATTTTGATGTCTTACATAATCTAGACAAATAATAGCCTTGTAGTTTATGAACAATATGAAATATTTAAACATTCTAAGAATCCAAATTTTACTTGTGTTAATGATATAATTACTGAATGTCCGATTTTACTGAAAATGATAGATTTACCTAAAGATTAGTATGTTAGTTTAATAATATTTGAACTTTCCTATAGTTTGTTGGTTGAGTCGTTTGTTTGGGTGATGATAGATTTATAGTTTGCAAATTTTATTCTGGTTTAATTCGACAGTATGTATGTCGGATTAGTCAAATTTAAAATGAAAGTTTTGGGGATGGCGGTCTTGTAGACCTATATTTTTTGATTTTTTGATTTTTCGATTGTTAGAGTTAATTGTAGGTAAGATGTTTAACCTCCAATTCAATTTGATGTTAATTTTGTGAATTTTCCTTTTAGTTTGTTTTTGCCTGAGGATGGCTTCTCAGTTATAAAGCCAAAACATATGTAGCGCAGTATTTTATAAATTTTGTGGAGAAGACTTGCGTTTTATTTTTTTCCTGAAACTTTTGCTTCCACTACGAGGAATGGATTACTGTAATTTATGTATTCATTTCGTTCGCTATGCACAAGTTCATTATAAGAAGAAAGCGTGAAATTAAGGGTAATATTAGTTCCAGTTGTACCGATTCTAGCAGTGTATCTGTTCTGACGTGCAGTACAGGGTGGGCAAATTTCGATGTTTGTATAGGGTAACTCGGTAATTATAGGAGATACAAAAAAATGGAAGGCACGTTCTCGATCTCTTTTTTTGAGACAAATTCACTGGCGGAAACAAAAATTTGCTATCGTCTTTTGTTTTCGAGTTACAAACAAAAGTTCGATTTTTCGACTTTTAGACACATGTGAATATCGTGGTTGTTTGTATAGTTAGGAGAAAATAACTTTTACATTCTCAAGGCACTTTTTTCTGTATAATCCAGTGGCGTCGAGAAAATTTTAAAAAAAAAGGTTTAATGTCGAGTTATGGCCTAAAGTTGTATTTTTTCAAATGGGAATCATAGTTGGCTATGGTTTAGTTAAAACGGATTTTTTTTTTCTCTTTCTAACTATGTATCATATGTCGGGTAACTTTTGATGTGTAAGTCTTTAATAGCGAATATAATATTTTACTAGATTACTTTCTGTATTTTTTTTATATTTTACCAAGTAGGCGGGTGTCATCTATGATGGGAAACGGAAAAAATCCAGGAAAAAAATCCATGAAAAAAAATCCAAAGGAAAAAAATCCAAAGGAAAAAAAATCCAAGGAAATAAAATCCAAACTATAATTATAGTAATTTTTCACATGGTTTGTAACATTACGGCCGGTTGCACAAACCCTTTATGAAGTTTGCCTTTTCTTACCTACTTTAAAAATAAAATTTTGGGGCAAAAATATTTTGTTAGGTACTTAGGTAGATCTGTATTTGGTTATAATGCCCTTGGATGTAAATTTTGACAATTTAACAATTTATTAAAACTAAAACATCTTCACTTTTACGATTAAATGACTTAATTGTAATTATGACGGAAACAAAATCGTTAATATGCAATTTACTTGCAAACGAATAAACACTGTCATAGATGGATTGTAGAAGAAAAAACCCAAGGAAAAAAATCCACAGAAAAAAAATCCAGGAAAAAATCCAAGGAAAAAATCCATAGGAAAAAATCCAGGAAAAAAAACTCAAACTATAAAATGAAGTGATTATAATTTTGAATAGCCAAACCTTTTTTTTTCTCGCTCATTCATACTACTGTCCTTCCCCCCGGAACCGCTTTCGCATTACTTCAGGGGGTTGTGGGCGTCCCTTACACACTAAACATTCATGCAACATGCACCTTAAACTTAACTAAGCGAAATGCGGTAGCCCCAGTCGGGATTCGGTCGCCCCAACGGAGCAACCGTATTTGCTGTGACCTCGAGTGGTCAATGCGTTCTCGCACTAGACCACCGAGGTCCCTGAACAGCCAAATCTAACCTAACCTAACCTAACCTACAACTTTTTTTATCTTTCAGTATTGTTGTCTGCTTTTCTTTTTTCTATTTAAATAATTTTTTTGCTAATAATGTGATTTGTTTGCCAGTTTTCTTAACCAATACACATATATCTATTTTATTACTGTGCTGCGTGAACGCTCTGTTAATTTTAACAAGGGATTTTTTAAATTAAAAGTTTTATTATTAATAAATAGTTAAATTGTCAAAATTTACAGCCAAGGGCATTATAACCAAAATACAGATCTACCTAAGTAACAAAATATTTTTGCCCCAAAATTTTATTTTTAAGGTAGGTAACTATAAGGCAAACTTCATAAAGCGTTTGTGCAACCGGCCGTAATGTTACAAACCATGTGAAAAATTACTATAATTATAGTTTGGATTTTATTTCCTTGGATTTTTTTTCCTTTGGATATTTTTTCCTTCGGATTTTTTTTTCATGGATTTTTTCCTGGATTTTTTCCGTTTACCATCATAGATGACACCCGCCTACTTGGTAAAATATAAAAAAAATACAGAAAGTAATCTAGTAAAATATTATATTCGCTATTAAAGACTTACACATCAAAAGTTACCCGACATATGATACATAGTTAGAAAGAGAAAAAAAATCCGTTTTAACTAAGCCATAGCCAACTATGATTCCCATTTGAAAAAATACATCTTTAGGCCATAACTCGACATTAAACCTTTTTTTTCAAATTTTCTCGACGCCACTGGATTATACAGAAAAAAGTGCCTTGAGAATGTAAAAGTTATTTTCTCCTAACTTTACAAACAACCACGATATTCACATGTGTCTAAAAGTCGAAAAATCGAACTTTTGTTTGTAACTCGAAAACAAAAGACGATAGCAAATTTTTGTTTCTGCCAGTGCATTTGTCTCAAAAAAAGAGATCGAGAACGTGCCTTCCATTTTTTTGTATCTCCTATAATTACCGAGTTACCCTATACAAACATCGAAATTTGCCCACCCTGTACGTACGTACGTATGTATGTGACGCTCCTACAGCCGAAAGTATTGCTCCGATTTTGATGCGCTTTGGAATGCGGGGGTGTATCGAAAATTCATCAAAAAAATAAGCTTTTCAAAAAAATTCGAAACCGGAAGCGGAAGTTACGCATGTTTTTTTTGGTATCACTTTTTTCGTGATTACAATTTTGAAACTTTTATCGCGGATAACGATAGAGGGTCATAAGACAAATCTGTTAGATTTTTGCCGAACTCGCTAGCTTTAAAATGAAGGGCGCTATGATTTTTTGAAAATTTTGAGTTTAACGCCCAATTACTCGAAAACGGATGAATCGATTCAAATGATTTTTTATTTTCTGAATAGTATATCAAGGGTAAAATGAGGTGATATAAAAAGTTTTTTGAAAAATTATAAGGGGCCTAAATTACGAATTTTCAAAATTTTGGAAATTTTCAAAAAATTATTTCTCAAAAACTGCTCCAAGGAATTTTTTTAAATTTCATATGTCGATAGACCTCGCAAGGGGCTATCGATATGTTTTTTGAAAAACTCCGTAATTTTCCTGTGGCGCCCTCTACGAAGCTTGGAAGTTTGAAACTTCAAACTCCTTTAATTAATAAACGAAAAAAGATAGGAAGCTGGGGTTTTCACTGAATCGCTCAGTGCGTAATGGAGCATATGAATATGCAAAGAAATATTACACTCGTGGATATATGTAAGCGCACCGGCCCCCTCCCCCCTCTTTTTTAGAAAATATATTTTTTTTATTCTAACGGTTGTTATTTGTTTGCGTCAAAGAATCTTTTTCCGCGAAAATAAAAAAATCGATTTTATATGCCCTACAAAATATAATTTCCAGGGACTTTTACCTCGGTAGCAACAGCGATCGGTACTAGTTAGACCGCGCGACGGCCTAGCGGTACGGACAGCCCGGTTGGTTCAGAACCATTGCCATACTGTCGCGCTACATTCATTTCTTTAACCGGCATTACAACAACAAGTTATAAATTATTTATCAAAATTTTGTATTTAATACTTAATTTGATATATATAATTATTATATATATATATATATATATATATATAATTTGAAATAAAGATGATATGAACAGTTTCCAGTATGGGAAAGTCCAGGGAGGCAGTCGCGTCCACTTATTTAGGATTATGTCTATTTGTCTTACCTCTCCAAATTTTTACTGCTGAAGACAATCCATTTTTCTATTCCGATTAAGTGATGTCTTATTAATCAGTGTTTTTTCAAATTTAGACATATATCTTTTCATTATTGTAGGTTTTTATATTAAAAATAAATTACTTTATTTAACAAAGGAAACGGGACTCTATTTGCTTACAAACAACTACAAACTTTTAGTGGTGTATTCGAGCATCTCGCTTGATTGGATACTTGCTCCTTTAGTTAAGTAATCAATATGTAAGCTAACACGGGTACATATCCAAAGCACTTAAGTTTTCTTATTCACGTGATTATAAATAAACAATATCACGTTACTTTTGCAACATTGTATACATAAAGCGCTGCTTGCTATATGCATACTGGCTTCATAAGACACTGAGACAGGTATGTACGTTTCTCTAGATTGACGATTACAGCTCATTCCAATCTAAACTGTAATTAAAGCCAGAGTGATTTATGGATACAATTAACAATTAAGTTTCTTGCTTAAATGCAGTCACCCACTTCTGTTCATTTAAAATGCGATTATAAAACGATTTCAGTTTCAGAATAATTCCTTAAATACTTCATCAAACACGTTTGTTATAGATGTGGATTGTCTGTACAATTTTAAGTTTGATATATTACTCATTCGTGACTGGAATTTGGCATTAATATTGGTAGTTGAACAATATTTTAAAGAAGAGTTTTAAATATTTTTTTGTTAGCTGACTTTAAGTATAAGGTGTTCTTTAACTTTTATTTAATTAAAGAAAGCAGTTTTTTCAGAATTGTTTTTAATCTGAAACATTAACGATTTAGATTTAGAAAACCGTGTCTTATTGACAGTTCGAACCTATTTGTTTTTAGAGGAACATCTTGAATGAGACTTTGACCATTACCTTCTCGCCGGCTAAAAACAAAAAGATATACAGTAACAAGATTTTATACATTAAATCGGTTTTCCACTCTGCTACAGTTTAATACATTTATAAGGAACTATTTTGCTGGGCGTAGCGTAGTTTCAGTGTCGCTATTCAAATAGCTCTAATAAAATAATGCATTTAATTAAAAGAACTAGGGTTTAAAATTGTCAACGTACAGTTGGAAAGTATGTTATAAGGATTTGTTCGTATATCGAGTTTTTCAGTAAATCGTAGGTAATGGTTAATAGTTTGTTTCACTGGAGAGTTCGAGCTTACTATTTCAAAACTAGTCAACTTCAAATCCATAGGGGAGATCGGGGTAAGATGACGATAGTAAGGAAAAGTGAATAATTTTAGTACAAGGGAATTTATTTAGAACGTAATATTACATATGTAAATAGAATACTATATTAACTTCTAAATAATATATATTTTAATAAGAAAAATAAAAAGATTTTATGAAAAAAAAATTAAATAGAATCCTTTGCAATTTCTTCATCTTACCCCAGCCAGTAGGTAAGATGACGAACATATAGGGGTAAGATGACTAGTAACATAAATCGCACACAAACTGACCACATTCCCCATAACTGCTACAGTTTTCATGCCACCATGCTGAACAAGCCGAACATTTAATCCAGTCTTCAGTAGGAGGTTCTTGATAAGTTTCGTGACATCCTGGACAAGTGTGAATCGTTTGATTAGTTGCACGTGTCTGAATTGTTTAGTGCGTTGCAAGATTTTTTCCTTGATTTTTTTTCCCAACCTTAATTTCTTTTTTTCTTCTTTATCTTTAACCATACGTTGTTTTTCTTTCAATTCGTTTTTGACGGGGGTGCTGGTGATGATGGATGATGACATTTTTTTGCGTTGAGTTGTTTGCGTAGATCGTCCACTTGTTGGTAATGGTCTGATATCAAATAAAGTGACCTTGATGTCTGATTGATTTGAATAGCTAGGACCTGGTTGTGGATCCGTGCCAAAGATATTCCGTTTTACAGCTTTTTGATTTCTTGTCGCAATGTTCGCCAAAGGCTCATCGTCTGAGGAAGATTCGGGTTCATTGGTTACAGTTTCATAATTCTCTGCAACTTCATCGTTCGCGAGTTGATGTCTTTGTTCGGTTACATAAACTCGATCGCTTGTAGTAGCAGGAGCACAATCACACTCCTCAAAAATTAAGGGATTGTATGGCTCTATTCCACAGGCTTTGAAATCTTTAACCGCATTGTTGGCAGGTGCGGCTTTACAGGAAACTTCGCCAAAAATGGGTTCTAAATTCTTGTCTGTAATTGTAGATCCGGGATGGTTTACTAACTGAGAGTAACACATCTGATTATAGTAAGTTTCTAAGGGGGCAAAAAACGAAACATTTAGTGGCTGAAGTCTATGTGTTGTATGGGGTGGGAACCTTACCATCACTATACCGCTGGCTCTGCAAAAGTTTATACCATCTAGTGAAATGTGAGAACTGTGATTATTCACTAGTAACAACACTGGAGATTCTAATGAAGGTTTGGTATGCTGCGAAAAGTGTTTAAGATATTTAAAAAAACTGTCTGTCGTCATCCACCCTGAAGATTGCGCTATACCATAAGAACCAGGAGGACATCTATGCAGCAGCTCCGGTTTCTTTCCCTGACGAGCGGAAATGAAACAAGAAGGGACGTACGATCCGATAGCATTCATTGCACATACAATCGTCGTGTTTCTTCCTCTTTCTGCTGATACAATTTTTGCCACCCTTCGGCTTCCGGTGGGTGATAATACTTTCGGTAACTTTGTGGGAACAGTAGAAAGATCAGATTCATCAGCAGTATATATGCGATTTGCAGTGAAGTTGTATTTTAATCGAACATCTTTAAGAATTTGGAAGAATTTGTCAACAGCCACTTTATTGAAGCTCATTAACCGACCAATCGACGTTGCTTCCGGAGATCTAAGATTAAGATGGTTTGCTGTAACCAATCAGTCCCCGCCATCTTAGTTTTGTTATTGAATCTGTGTTGAATTTTATTTTGCTTCGCATATTCATAAGCGAGTTTTCTGACCGCAATTGCAGTAAGGCCAATACAGCGGTTATTAAATTCTGTCAAATAATTCACAAACTCGGTAGCTTGCTCAGGGTTGAAGGTGGGAAGATATCTTCCTGCGTGTATAGGTAACCTTACATTCTGGTTAGTTTTTTTAATATATCGTCTAAGAGTCGGCTCCGGAATTTCGTATGTTATCGCTGCGGAATTACAGGTAAGTTCACCTTCTTGAACAGCATGCATTGCTGCCATTAACGCCATTACGGACCACTGTCTACGTTCAGTCTTACACTGGTATTTTCTTGGCAATCTGCAGAGTAAAACAAAAAGATTATAACAAATGCCAAATTTTAGGTAAGGGGTAAGATGACGACGTCAACTTGCCACGATCTTCACAAAAAATGCATTGTTGAGGTTAGGTATCAACACGCACGACAGTAAATTACAATCACTTGAGGAATAATCGTCATTACTACACAATTTCATATAGTTTAATAAACATATTTATTTACCTGATAATACTCCAGAAAACTCTAAAAACGTTTACTATATAATTATACCGCGATATTAAAAAACTAACTTTATCGTAATGCGACTTAGCTGCGTCTTAAAATATTGCTTTACCAGCACATTTTAGTCCTAGATACAATTCACTGGATGGCGCTATTATTCAGTTTTGTCTAATTCTTTTAGTATTTCAATAAAACCCCTTCGTCATCGTACCCCGTTCTTCATCTTATCCTGATCTCCCCTAACACTAGGTATTGCGATAGAAAATCCACATACCAAAGTACTGAAACTGCTTTGGGGTATCATTCATAATAAACAGAAACAGCTTTTGGAAATTAAACAGAATTTCTAGAATCTGAAGAAGAAGAATGTAGATCTCTGTAATTATGTCTCATAATTCCACTTACTTAAGAGAATGTGTCTCCCTCACCATTTACGATAGCCGGTACGTGTCAGCTTGTTTTACCAAGTCAAATAATATTTGTCTTATGTTCTTCTCAATTTATACTTTACTGATCGAGAGTATGAGTGACTGCCTAAATACAAATAATAATTTGATTTCATATTTTTAGATAAGAGCATTACCGCAAACGAAAAATAATTTCTTGCTTTTAACGAACAAACATAGCGACGTACTTCAAATATGCTGAATAAAACTTGTACGTTCTGACTTTGCTCCATATTTTAAGGGGCCACTGTAGTTGCTCAAAATAGCTAAAATCGTAATTTAGTAGCAGGAATGTTTGGACATAGAAATGTTTGAACCCAGGAACGTATGCACGAGAGGACGTCTGAGCGCGTGGTTTCTACAAGCTTACAATTAGACTTAAAAAAACTGGGTATTTAAAAGCTGGGATTTTAAGCGCATGGCAGTTTGTACGTAAAGATGTTTAACTTCAAGAATGTTTAGACTTTTAAATACACATACGTATAGAAATGGAGTGTGTTTTACATAGGAATTTTAAAACTTTGGTATCTTAAACGTTTTGAAACAATGTGGTTTAGCCATAAAAACGTTTCAACATAAATACTACTGACCGCAGGGATGTTTAGACGGAAACACGAATTGCGATTACATTACGGTAGACGCTAGTTTAACCACAACTCTAATTATTATACCGTGAGCGGCTAAATTATGGAACAAATTAAATAAAATTGTAATTTTTTTTTATAAAAACGCCGTTACAGGTCGATTTTATTATTTTTGTCGTTTTTCTACAGGGTGATTCTAAAAAGCTGCACGAAAAAAAATTAATTTTTTTAAAGTTAACATCTTGTATATTTCTACAGATTTGGATAGAACGTTATCTCACGACTATAGTAATGTAGAATATTGATGGTTCTATCTTTAATAATAACGGAGATATAACCAAGAGTGATCAATAAACAGAACGCAAGGAAAAACGTAGATTTTTTGTTGTTTTCGTAGAGACGTCAATCAGACTTTAAAAACTGTCTGTTTGCTACATTTCGTCCTGGTCCAGATTCTACTTATTCTATAATCTATTCACGATTGATTTGCCATCCAACAGGCTGTGGAAATCTGGGGGAATGTGTGGTATCATTGAAATTTGTCAATTAATTAAGTTGGGTTATGCTAGTTTTTCTTGATGAAGGTTATGTTTTTTGAAAGCAGGCAATGTTGCCAGTCCGCGTATTTCTGCTCAATATTGGTTTATAATACTTAGATATAATAATGATTTCATTATAAATAAAATAATAACTATAATTTAAATGTTATCGTAACACATACCAAATACATATTGCTGTTCTTTTTACACGAGAATTCTGAAATCAAGTCGTATGTATACAGAGCATATTCCACGCCATTCTTTGTTGTCCTATATTTACGTCCTGCAGCAAATTAGGAAGAATTAACGTCCATGCCGCTCATGTTTCAAATTGATATTAAGGAAGTCCAGTGGTTGACTGTTTGTCTCTGGTGCTAAGAGACCCAAGTTCGTATTCCACTGAGGTCAGTGTTTTTCTCGGGCGAGATAAAAACTGTAAATCACTCATTCACAATTTAGATGCCAAAAGAATATCCCCTACCCTATTCCACCTTCATGCTATCACTAGAAGTATCTGAATCATCGGCACCCTCCGATTCTGAATCAGATTCCCCAATTGAAATAAAGAAAGGAGAAATATTTTTAAACGATAGATTTCCCATACGTTTTACCAGTATAAGTTTTTCGCAATGAAATTTATTTTGAAAGAGCCTCACGCCATAAATTTGCAACCTTGTCTTTCGATTTTGGCTGAGAATTTATGTGCATATTGTAATAGGTCTAACAAAACCCCCACGCCATTTCAATTGGGTTGTATTGACAATGGTATGGAGGCAATCGAAGAACCTTATAGTTGCGCTTTTTCAAAATTTCGTCAGTTACGTATCTTTTATTTCCGTCTGCTGTAAAAGGTTTAATTAACTCCCAAAGTTTTTTTTAGCAATTTTGCCCTGAATTTCGACATTGTGGTGGTTAACCAACCATTCCTGCAATACATGTTTTTCGCAAGAAAATGTGGGCGGCTTGTCAAACTGCACTGAATAATAAGGTGCGTTGGCCATAACCACGACAAATTTTCCTTGCAACTTGTCCAAAGCAGGAATCAGCTGATTAACCAACCAATTTTGAAAAAGTTCCCTATTCATAGTTTTATGATAGTCCCTGTCGCTGTTCTTTGAGTTTAGTAACATGTCGCACCCTTCCAAAAAGCCTAAATTACATCCCGCATTCAAAATCGTGAACCCCTCACTTTTAATTTTGGCTGGGTTACTTTTAAGATCGGTTTCGTGTACCCATTGACTACTCGCGGATGCATTTTGGTAGATCCACGTTTTGTCTAGGTACATGAATGTCACATTTTTACTAGAATTTTGATATTGGAGAAATTGTCTCAAAAATTTAATTTTGGATGCAACGACGTGTTTCTGTTCACATAAAATTTTGCGTCCATTCACCATTATGTGTTTGTAACCCATTGACTTAATAATTTTGAATAAAGTAGTCCTGCCCCCCTTGTACTCGAAATTTTAGCGAGAGTCAGCCAAGAGTTTGTCGAGAGTAAAATGTTCATTCTTCTGATGATACTGCCAAATTTGTCGTTGCAAATCTTTTCTAAACGTGTAATTTAAGAAAACGTCCGTCTTAGCGCGAATACTACAAATGGAAGATTTCAAAACGTCCTGTCCTTGTGATAAAATGTCCCTTATAGAACGCTCACACACGTAAAATTATAAGTAATTTGCAATTGCATATTTAAGAAATAATACATGCTTACCCTAAATATATCAATTACTCGATTTATAGTCGTAAATCGTGTGAAGTCTGGCCTATCTCTTTTATAATGGTTGAAAGCTTTCACAATTTGCAGTTTAGTAACTTTGTTAATAACTTTCACCATTCTGACAATTAAGTAGGTATAATATACATATTATGTGTTTTATTAATTCTAAACTTACTAGATTATTTTAGAAAAGTAGGGGACTCTAGAGCTGGAAACAGGGCAATTTTATTTTGACATTGCTAGAAATCAATCAAATAATATTTCAGAAATGCAACTGAGGAAAAAAAAACACAGCCAGCTGTATGGAACGCATAGAAATTTTAAGTGTTGTTGGATGCGGAGAACTCAGCAAGAGGTATATAATTTGTTTAACGCAAAGTATCCAGGCAGACATATCAGCGGATCTACAGTTAGCAAAATCGAGAAGAAATTTAGAGAAACTGGGCATGTTAAACACATAACAAATGCTGGGCGCCCTAAGATTGATGAAAATGTAAAACTTAATGTTTTAAGTATGGAAGAGAATTCGCGCAGCACTTCTCGAGAGATTGCAGCAGATAATGGAATTTCTCAACGTTCGGTATTACGTGTGCTTCATAAAGAAAATTACTATCCTTACAAAGTTCAGCTAGTGCAGGAACTAAATGAAGATGATCTCGATCGCCGCATGCAGTTTTGTGAAATTATGCAGAATTTATGTAACCCTAATCCACGCTTTCTTCAACACATTCTTTTTTCGGATGAAGCCACGTTTTGCCTACATGGCACAGTGAATCGACAAAATTGCAGGTATTGGAGTAGAGAAAATCCTCACTGGATGATTGAGGCACTTACTCAACATCCTCAGAAAGTGAACGTGAAGGCAGGGAAGGTTGGAGACAGAATCATTGGACCGATCTTCTTCGAGGAAAGTCTGAGAGGGAAACGATATTTGGATTTTCTAAGAAATGAACTTATACCTGTTCTTATAGAACTTTTTCCAAATATAAATAATCCTCAAGCACTGTATGATAATATCTGGTTTCAACATGACGACGCACCTCCGCACTTTGCATGTCCTGTTCGCGAGTATTTAGACAACTGTATTCCTGGGCGGTGGATTGGTAGACGAGGACCCATAGAGTGGCCACCTCGAAGTCCAGATCTTACACCCCTCGATTTTTTCTTGTGGGGTTATTTGAAATCAAAAGTCTACGTAACCAGACCGCAAAATTAGAAGTTGAGAAAACTAATAAGTGAAGAAATGAGCAGAATTAGTCCAGAGGTCATTCGCAATGTACAAGAAGAATGAGTTCATAGCTTTGCTTATTGCCAAGAGGCCGATGGATGGCATTTCCAACATTTGGTTTAAATGAATAATATTTTAATTTTGTTTGTTGAATACTATTTAATTTAATTTACAACTGCTATTCGTTTTTTGTTCTTAATGTATTAAACTTACTTCCTTGCCTTCTGCTTATTGAGCACGTTTGGTTATATCTCCGTTATTATTAAAGATAGACCCATCAATATTCTACATTACTGTATTCGTGAGACAACGTTCTATCCAAATCTGTAGAAATATATAGGGTGTTTCACTTAAAAAAATTAATTTTTTTCGTGCAGCGTTTTATAATCACTCTGTAGAAAATCGGATTCACGCGAAAAACGACAAAAAAATAACAAAAACGACCAGCCTCGGCGTTATATAAAAAAAAATAGTACAGTTTTATTTAATTTGCTCCATAATTTAGCCGCTGACTCTATAATTATATTTGTTGTGTACTTGCATTATTTCATAGTGTGGTATTTTAGAACTTCCCGAGACTAAGAAAACCAATAAAATGCTTTCTTATTTTTTTATTTAGGAATTTAGTTACCGCCTTGTTATTTTTAGATTATGTATTATTCGATGTAGAGGTTTCGGATAAATATAATTTACCGACACGTTCAAATGTTCCTGTGTTAAACAGATCCTGCATTCAAACAATAGCGTTAAAACGACCATGTTTGAAACTATCGCCTTCAACTGACTGCTCCTATTAACCGACGCGGATGAATGGATAAGCTTCCTTGTATTTGAATCTAGTGTAAAGGAATGTGCATCGTCAGCAATTTTTGATTGATTTTAGCAATTTGGTAACGCAGTTTCCAAGTTCACAATTCTATAAATTTAAGTATAATATATTATTCTGACCCCCCTTTGATTTCCTTAAATTATTAATAAATAAATCATTTTAATATAATAACAACAAATAATTTTTAAATTTTTAAAATTTCAGGGTTATGCGGTAATTCAAAAATAGCGCCGTTTGACCTGGAAAACTTTTAAACCACCATGCTAAAGGATAAAAGGTTGAATGATGAATTATGAATAAAGTTACTGACATGAATGAAATCAATAAATAATTTGCCAATTAATTTATTTTACCTTTTTAACTTAAGAATTAACAACCAAATAGCAATGATACATGAAATAAATCAGCAATGTTCAATCAATCAACACTTGCGAATGGACCCACCTTTACACCGGTGTACTTGCTTAAATTTCTTTTAAAGTTAGTAGAAAAACCCCAGAGTTGGCACTCGGATGTTTATGTCCTGCACTCCCCTCCGATTTCAAGATGGTAGATTTTTTGCAAAACTCTTGGAATAAGTGACCTGGTCGCTGTTATTTTTTCTCACATGTAAGTAGCAAACTTATTAGTTCTATTGCAATTTGATCATAGAGAGAAATGTTCCATTAAATTGTTTATATTGTAATACGTGGTACTTGTAAACGATAGCCTCTAACTTGTTCAAATTCAGATTAAAAATGTATATTTTCTTAAGTAGATGTTTCCGCTTACTTTTAATAATAATCAAACACAAAGTTCTTTTCATAGTAGATATTTTATATACAGATATAACGCTACTGACGCCACATCTGAAGAAATACAAGCCGTATCTTGAGTTAATGATATTTTCACTCAACCATCGCTTTTTGCCTACAGGTAAGATTAAAAACGCAATGCTGATTCACAAACAGCAATTATGAACTGGTTTTATTGGTATAAACAACATAATTAGCCTAAATTTACAACATTTACTGAGTAGTGAGAAGAACGTGCTTCTACTTTGAAATTTACATTGCTACTCTACAAACAATATATAAACCACTTCAACTTTTTTAACTTGATTGGTAGGAAACTGTAAAAAAACATGAGAGTTTAGAGTGTGTTGTCTAGTAATGTGACAACAAAATATAAAATTTGAATTCATTAAGTAAGAAACTTCTCCTTATTTTGATACCTTGGTTGATTAACATTCATTTTGAAATAAGGAAACTAATATTTTCCTTGATAACAATTTCCCATTTTCGTTTAATTAAATTAAATAGATTATTGAAATCATTGAATAGTGTTCTAAACACACTCTAGAACAAAATAATTTTATAAAAATTACACAGGAAAGGTGCAACTTTCAATCAGAAAACATATTTCAGTTACATACGCAAACATGTTACAAGAATTCTAAATTAACTTTGTACAAATAAGGCAAGCTAAATAGGAGAGAAAAATGCTTCCAACTCATTTATATTAATGAAAACCAAAACAATCCAGGTTGCGACCTCAAAATCTCTAGCTCTAAGCTTGTTTATCTAAATCAGGGAACCATACTACAGCAATATTTTCAAAGAAAATATTAACGTTTGGCAAGGAAATATGAATTTGTAATTATTGTTTTTGCTATCTATTTTTGCAATAATCACAAAATACCGAACACGCCTAATATTTTGTATATTGCACGGTTTATGTAACCCCAAAAAAAGTTATTACAATATGTAAAGTTTATTGGTCTTGTTGTATGTCGATTATGATTATATAGTCAGCAGCAGTAAAATAGAGGAAATTTCTTTACCAGAAGTAATGTGTATCAAATGTCCTTTCTGACTTTCCAAATACTCGCTTGCAATCAGTTTGCGAATTGAGGCATAACTTGTTATGTGATTTTTAAATTTACCGCACACTTTGGTAGTTCCGTGATTCGTTGGCCGCTTCGTTAGAATTAGTATCGTCATTTTAAATTAAATGCTTATTTTGGGTTATTATTTTCGGTATTTTGTTTTGTCTTTCGAAGCTCAAGATATATCAATAGCTTCTTTGTGTGAAATCTGCAAGCTCCTATTTTCTTCTGCGGTAGACCTTGGAACGCTTCCTGGAACTCGTGCGGTAAACAGTTTCTTTCTAGAAGATTTCATAAGGTTGTGCAATATCGTTTGGGAGAATGCAGGTCCCGTGGCATTTTGAATTCAGTCGGCATTTAGATCTCCGCCACTCCGGGTCCTTGAAAACAATATCAGTCGAGGCCCGTAAACGTTTATAAAGTGCAGGTCAGATCTTTGAGCTGGAAGGACGTGACTTGAAAGATAGTTTTCTCTTCCCTTTACGGCGCCCTGTTAAGTATCGTAGTACCGTGTGCTGTTGGGCACAAACAAGTCGACGTTTACGTCGGATTAATAAAAAAATTAACAGAGGGTTCGCTTTGTGTTGGACAATTTGAGTTAATTGTTCCTATCGAACTTCGTTCGGATATTTGTGAAGTGAAGAGAAAGAAAAAACAAAATCGTGCAAGTGGTTTGCTAAAGTTTGGTTGTTCCCGTCCGAAAAAGCCTCGCTCTATTATCTCCACGCTAGCGGGCTCAGTTGAAACCAGCTCGGTGTCCGCCAGGGGCGTAGCAGCTTCGCTTCCAACGCTACCCCGAAAAGCGTCGTTTTCCTGGCCCCTGTACTTCGCCTCGCATCTATTGCCGTACATTGTGCCCGTCTTTTGCAACCGTCAAGGTAAAGAATCAGTTTTTTTGTTGTGCAGTCAAGAAGAATAAACCTTTTTTTTTGCTCGCGTCAACTTGCAGAATTTCGCGATTTTTGAACTCTTTGTAGACAACCCAAAAGCGATCTTCAATCGCTATTGTTTGTAAAAAAATATTAAAATAGTATTTTTCTTGTAAACTACGCCATTGACCACACAGATCGCAGTATAAATATTGTGAGTCAGCGGCGTCGTTTTCCACGAACGTTCAAGGATTTCCATAGTAATTGTAATTCTAAACTATTTGTGTTATAACTTGCCATTTTGTTGTATTTTGGTCAAACAGTTTCATTATATGTGTTTTAAAATTTACTGCCTCTTTTATTTATGTGTACTCTGTATGTGTTTATGTAAAAATTTTGCAAGCTTTAATTATACAGGTGAAAGCACAATTAAAGGTAGGTTCCATTCACGTGAGCTGCTGGTTTCTCGACCTTCCGCGAGGACCTACATAAACAGCTGGATTTTGGAAGGTGGCGCCCACTTATTCTGACTCGCCCTGTGCACAACTTGAAGCATTTTCTCTATAAGCAATTTTACGAACCCTCCCTACTCCTCTGAGCAAGCCGCTGGCCTTTACCATCTTTTTTTTTTGCGGGTCCAAGAAAAGCGCGTTTGGCCGTACCGAAAATTTCTTAGCACGCCAACGTGCGATTTTCTTTGTCCCATAATTCTCGTAGTGAGAATTGGCCCGTAACAAACTTAATCGCAGTATTTTCGAAGGAAGCGTACGAATTTGTTCGGTGATATATTTTTGAAGTCATCAATATATTGCGAACGTTTCATACTCCTTACGCGTAAAAGTATTATCACGAACGAGGAGATCGCTAGATCAAGACAACTAAATCAAGAGCGAGCAGAGACAGAATATGAAAACAAACAAAATCTGCAGACGTGCTATAACATGCCATGTATGTGTAATATTAGTTTTTATGATAGATTCTTTTCAAAATTGCCGTTATAATAAAGTCAATAAAATGCTCTTCATGTATTGATCAGCAGATATTACAATTTTTATTTCATCGCTCATAATTTCCATATTGTCCAACGCATAAGTAAAATTTCGATCCTCAACAACGTTATAATAAATTATCTCATTGTTAAGTCCGGCAATGACTATTTAACGACAGAGTTGTAAAACGTGAAGTGTACTTTGGTGCTGCTGATATTTTTATCAGTAATAGCCAAGGTAATTAACACAATCTGGTGTACAGGGCGTCAGGAGAGAAAAGCAAATAGTAATAAAACAATAAACGAATGTGTCGCATAATTATGCCATATTTAAGGGACAGATATCATTTTGAAGTATATTTGTGAAAAGTATGGTTAACTGCTGTATTTCCAAAGTCTACTGTTGCAAACCAATATGTTATTTGACAACTGAAAATAATAAAATTTCTTAAGATATTCGTTCTTCTGAACATTACAATATACTTAAAATTTATCCAACAATATATGTTCAAAAATTAATATGAAAAGTAGACCGACAATCCACTAATTACTATTTCATTGTATTTTCAGCTAGGGAAACATCTGTGGGTTGCAGTTTCCTTTCTAAGATTGGTGCTTATCAGTAGCTTTAGTGACGGCTTCAATTATAAATTCAGAATACGCAATTCGTAACATTCTGCTGCAAAGAGAGAAGTGTAACACAATCTGCTGCAGTACGCGTAGTGTATACTTGTATAGGCCTACACAAATTGAACACGGAAGCGTTCGATATAGTGGTGCTCTTTGAGAGTAGTGGGTACTGCATTAAACGTTTTCTTGCGTTCACATCTTATATATATCAAAGTTACACAAGTTTTCAGCTTGATAATTTTACTGTTTAAAAATATGGGAACTGATTCAGCAGATGTAAGCTATAAAAAAGTATTTATGATGATTGGGTGCCATCATTTTTGTATCGCAGTAGTAACAGTTGCATTGCAATTTTGAGGATTTATACACAAATACTTGTTGCGTCATTCTTAATTCTAAGCACTCTATAAACTACGCTCATATATCTTTCTCGTGTTACAACTGTATTCTTTCCTAATCAGGCCACTCAAGTATGAGGTTCCAAGAAAAAATTATATTTGTATTTACTATACGCTTAAATTGCGGGGCCAGCTTCATTCACCTAGCAATCTCTGTATGTCACTCATCTTCTAAACTACAACTTAACTAACGATGGTTTTAGGTAAGAAGTATCAGTTCATCATCATTTCCTGTTGCACATATGTATACAGTGCCATAATAAAAACAAAGCTAAGTCTACATAAAGTGTAGCTGTAACTGAGTTGGTGCAGGTTGTGATTATTTTAATTTTCGTGCATATGTTGATACAAACTTCACAGGAGTATTATACAGGGCGTAACATGAAGCGATGTGATCCTTTTAGAAGTATATAAAATAAGAAAAAAATATGTGTAAACATTTGTTCGGAAATGCTCCCCAACAAAGAGGATAGAGAAACCTTCACAATGCTTTAATAATGTACATAATGTAACTATACAGTGTGTGCCAAAACGTACCGGCTATATTTCAAGGCCGAAAAGTTCATATAAACATATGCCCAAAACGTAACCGTTAACGAGTTATTGTTTATTTCATAATTTATGTAGCTAAAATTTTAGTTCAACGGATTTCTGAAATACTGATCTAATAGCCATGATCGCGTCTTTTGTTTGGAAACATTTGAACATCGTTTTTAACAAATTATGGTTAGTAATTTATCAGTTTATCACTATGGTACTAAAAGACAAGCGGGATGTGCTTATGCTAACAACGAACACACTGATGAGGTGATACAAGTACCGGAAAGAGACGTACCCGGAAAGAGACCTAAAGCAGTAGCTGCTTATAATGCTGCTAAAGCTTTTATTGATCTATCGGATAAACTGTCTTCGTATTCTAGTTCCCTAAGAAGAAGCGTTAAGTACTCTCACAAAGTAGCTATCAAGCTTGGAGTAGGAGCATTGTAAATTTTCTACATTTCTATATATACCGCCAATAAAGATAAAGAAAACCGGACAAATATTACAACGTTCAAAGAAAATTTGTTCTTGTAGTTACTTGTTATAGGTAAAGCAGATTTACAACAATGTTGTGTCCAACTAATTTAGACATGTGAAAGTGTTTAATATTTGTGTTGATTAATGGTGACCCGCTGATGTGCCATTTTGTATTCTACCCGGCCGCTTCAAACAAAGTGCCGGTGCCCCATACATTATTTATGGTCGCCTAGGTTTTCTGTGTTTAAGAGTGTCCATGTGGTCACTAATCCCTACCGGCATGTAAATCTCAGTAGTTTTGGATTTTGCAAGGGCACATGTGGGGACACTTGTACTCCGATCGGTGTTTGTGAAACATTGTATTTACTTTGTCAAATAAAGTTATTGTAAAGATATGTAGCGTTTTACTTATACTATAAAAACCAGGACACCGAAAGTGGCGTCCATAACAAAGTAATGGTAGAAAAAATCGGTACACAAGAACAACAAGAAGCTGAAGTGGCTCAACATAAATATACTCAGCGACATGGAAATCGCAACACCAAGAAGTGGTAGGAATTTTTTGACCAAACTTGGCAGAAACGTTTAACTACTAAAAGGTAGCAATTAATTAAAATTTTAAAGAAAAAGAACGAAATATAAACATCTTTTTTATTAGTAATTGATTTCCCCCCCCCCCCCTATTGGTTACACTCTACCCACTCTTCGTGGCATTCGATAATAGCAGATGGTCGATTTCCTCTTGAGGTATTGTGTCCCAAGCAACCTGTAATTCGTGCTGTAGAGCTTGCAGCTTCGGCGGAGGATGCAGCAAGTTCCTCAGTCTTCTCCCCATAATGTTCCATACATGCTCCATGAGCGAAAGATTGCGAGATCGGGGTGGCCATGGGAAGAGATTGACATTATCCTTTGCAAATCGGTCCATAGAACGTTTTGCAATATGGAGACGGGCATTATCCTGCTGGAAACGTGGGTTTTCCAACTGCTGAAGAAATGGAAGAGTATGGGGTTCTACCACCTCATCCACATATCGCTGGGCGTTCTTATTGCCTCGATGAATAACAAACGGGAGCTACTCCCATAAGTTATAGCACCCCATACCATAATCCCCACAGTTTGGTGCACATGCCTCCAAACAGAAAATTCAACATTGCGACTTTCTCCAATTGTTCGTTTGACCCTCATACGGCCATCATGCATCCCCAAACCGAATCGGGATTCATCACTGAACCCCACCCTATGCCACTCTAGGTTCCAGTACAGTCGCAACCTACACCACTTCAAACGTTGCTATCGGTATTGAGCCGTTAGTGGTAACACAAGATGTGGCCGATAGGATTGCAAATCGAAAACTCTGATTTTGCGGTAAACTGTTCGAAGGGTAACAGGACGATCTTCGTTAGCTAACCATTGATCGGCAATTGATCTGATACTTGAGAATCGGTCTCTTGTTGCCATAAGTCGAAGATGGCGGTCCTGTACCTCATTTGTTCTTCTTCGTCCCCCGGTTACTCTGCTGTGATCTTCCTGACCCTACCTAGTCCATGCCTGATAGCAGGGCATGCTGGTGGATTTGTTCCGGGCAAGGCGATTTGCAATTTCTCTGAACGAAAAACCACCTTCGCGCAAACCAGCAATACGACCTCCGTCGAATTCGCTTAATTGGCGGCAATTTCCACGTTGGCGCACTCTAGGCATGATCACACCCTCAAAACAAACGATCAGAAGCGAAAACAATAAAGAACTGAACAGCATCTCGCAAAACATACACCTGATAAAACTGTTAGAAATAACTGAATGAACCGTTAGATAAGCCATTATCACTTGATCCATATGGATGAAATTTTAATCAATTGCTACGTTGTAGTAGTTAAACGTTTCTGCCAAATTTGGTCAAAAAGTTCCTACCCCTTCTTGGTGTTGCGATTTCCACGTCACTGAGTATATACACCAGCTGAAAAGAAAGGACGTAGTAGTGTCTGGTTCAAACGTAATAAAGATGAGCAAGGATGAGCACGTGCCATCAAGAAGGTAAACCAAGTATCTTCAAGATGTGAAACTTGCAACGGGAAGCCTTCGTTTGAATTGTTTTTTTCTTACGCATACCGGAACTGCAAGACAGTAAAAATGTAACTTTTGCGATGTTCATATTAAGTAGTTGTGTGTTATTATTTTAATTTTTATAAGATAAATTAGTTTCTAAAATACAACGAATATTATTTTGAGCAATGCCATATTTTTATAGAATAATATAACATGTTAATTCGATGTATAATACCATTTTTCAATAAAGTAATGCCGTCGGTACATTAAAATTTATCGAACATACAGATCCTATTACGTAGGCAACCTTCCATTCAAAATTAACCGCATCGAAAATTCTAGTGGTGCTCTTTTTGGTATTGGTTCCTATTACGTTTTGATGAATTTTTCAAACGTTAATTTTGACGAATTGATGATATTTAGGGTAGTATTTCCACATTGCTTGTTTTTACTGCAGTATTTTGATGTGGTGCTATTTTTGTTGGATGTTGCGAATAAAGCATTGCCCGATTGCTACTATACGATTTACTTTGCGTGCATCTATTGTACTATTGTACATTTTTTGCTGATAAATTCAAAAATGATGGAAGTGCTTTCATTTCAGAGGGTTGCAAGTTCAGACAATATTTGTATCAGCTTTAAGTGTCTTAATTCCTTAAATTAGATTGTAAAATTGCGATTAGAAATAATAATACTTAATACCGTATGAGGCAGAAAGCTTTAGGTAAATTTCCAAATATGAAACTGGCTGACACTACACGTATTTTTAATATAATCTGTGAGCTGATGTTAAATATAACTTGTAGTATCCAGCCCTATTTGGTATTCCCCTGAAGGTGCTGTTAGACTGTTTCTGATAAATAAAAGTAATCAAAATGTAATCATCACAAGCACGAAATAAGAAAGTCAGTTCACAAGCAACGGTAGGTAATGAGCCAAAAATTAATCAACTGGAAATCATCAGTCGGCAACGTAATATCTTCGAAAGAGCAAACACATCCGTATCAAACAAAGCCATTGAAACGAACGGCAGCACATTAACAAATACTTACATTACTTGATTAAAGTCCTACGATATTTATTTTTCCTTTATAAGAAAATTTAATTATTTGTATTTGTAAAAACTGCACCACATCAGGTTTCCATTGTAACTGAAATCACTACTCCTTATTTAATTAATTCACTACTCATATAAATAAAACAATTAGAAATAGCTTCGAAGTCTGAAAGATAATCGTCGAAACACGATAGGCTACTGCCTTATACCGTTTGTACATTATTTGTGCTTTGTGACTTTTCTGTGTTAAAATATAAGTCCGTTTTTAATAACCTCTTGTACGGATTGGCGAAGTAAAAGACACACTTCAGTAACTTGAAAAATATTTTATATTTATTCAAAATAGTTTCCATTTATTTTGATTCATTTATGCAACATCTTAAAGGTTTTACAATAATCCATAAAGGCGTCCGAAGAAACTACTTTCAATTCAGCGGTTACATTGTTCCTAATATCTGCTACGTTCTAAAATAATGTATGTGACATAAGTTTGTAGAAATAGTTTGCCCTGATATTTCTACTCGATTTTCATGTCTGATCTAGTTACCATGAAACCGGTAAATAAATCATGTTTTGTTTTTATTGATAAACGTCAAATTTATTCAACAACAAGTTCAAAATGTCGTACAAACTTGAAATTCGCAAAAGTATCTATGGATTTGTTGGACGGTTGCCCAAACGTGAAATTGTTAACTTGTTTAATATCAAAATATTAGCCAGGCAACGATTTATAGGACAATAACAGAATGCACTAATTTGCCGAAAACTGGAAGACCTCATGTTTTCGCACAAAACAGGATTAATAGACTGGTACAATCCGCTCAAGACAGAATTGGAATCTCTAGTCGAAAGCTGGGTCGCAGTTTTAGGGTCTCATACAAGACCCTCCAGAGAATTTTGTCCAGAAATGGTGAACAGTATCGAAAAAGAAGGAAGTGTCCCAAATACACTCAGGCACAGCTCGAAAGAACACCTAGATGTTGCGGAGCTTTCAGGCGAAGGCATTTTGTGAGGAACCATGTGATTAGAATGGACGATGAGAAATATTTCACGCTGTCACATTCTGAAATGAAAGGTGGATGGATGGATTTTACACCTCTGATATTCAAAACTGCCCAAACAAAATAAAATTTAAAAAAAAGCGCTATTTGCTGACAAAGTTTTAGTTTGGCGCACGATTTCTGAGGCTGGGATTTCAACACCCTATGTTGGGCGAGTTCGGGGAGAAGAATAATTTAATTTTCTTATAAGGAAATAATAAATATCGTAGGACTTTAATCAAGTAATGTATTTGTTAAAGTGCTGCCGTCGCTTCAATGACTTTGTTTGATTTTCAATGGGAAGAAAACGCAAAAATTAGCAGTGTATTAATAAGAGCGGTCCAGGAATTATACACGAACCAAATATCAAGAATAAAAATTGGACAAAACTTAACAAGTGAATTCAAAGTAAGTAAGGGTCTGAGACAGGGATGTGCGATATCCTCTACGCTATTTAAAATATATGTTGTCCAAGCTCTAAAATATGGAGAAAAAAATGTAATAGAATGGAACTAGCAGTGAATGATTATACAATACTTTGTTCACTACACTTTGCGGACGACCAGGTGATCATAGCACAGGATTACGACGACATTTCTTTTTACCAATTTAATAACTTAATTACAAATACATCGGTCCATGTTACAGTACCTTACAGTACCGCCAAATCTACAATAATAGGTAGTGGACGCTGTGTTTTATAAATACTCAATTAGATAATTTTGTCGCTGCAATGACATTTTTAGAAAACTTCCCTTAAGAAAATATAATTTCTGTTTTTGTGAATTGGTAGACACTATTAGTTACTGCTGTATACAGGATGTTCCTAAATAAGCTACCGTATTTTATTCAGTAGCTGTATTATACAAAATTAAGACTTCCTACCTGTAGTCCAGAAACTAAACGTTTCCGAAATACAGTGCGTTGAAAATTCTTTTGGTGTTCCTTTCCTTTTCATATATCTGAAATTATGCTCTAGCTATTGAAATGCAAATTCTTGTTACTAGTGAGGACCTAATATTACACAATATTTTACCACAGCCTTTTTTTTTATAATTGTACATTACGCCACTGACTAATACTATACAATATTTTACCACAGCCTTTTTTTTTATAATTGTACATTACGCCACTGACTAATTTAAAATTTAAATTTGGAATTCTTGTTATGGGAGGAACTGTTCTATTTTCGATTTAGTTAGTGGCGTACTGTATATTTTGTAAAATAAGGGCCCATCAACCGCTTAACTACGCCTCTGGTGGGCGTATTACGATGAACACCTACACTATTCGAAGTTCTTGCTAGTAACATCCACCCACAAATTTGAATATTAACTACTTGTGTCATTTCCCAAGCACGATAAGGAATGGTATTCTTGAGTAAAAAATCTTAATTTTGAGTGATATATCTATTGTATAAATTTAATGTACTTAATTTTGGGATATCTTGATAACAATTATTAACAAACTTGAAACTAAGTTATCAAACGAGGTTGCTTTTATTTCTACAACAAATTTATAACATTATCCTGTAAGTGCAAAGTTACTGTGTAGATTGTGTTTGTGTATTTTGGAATAGAAATAGGTTAATCACGCTGCTTTCAACATTTTCGATTGAGTTTTATAACAAAGACTACTAACAGTATTCTTAAAGTCTTATTTAACAATAGTTTAATGGCAGTTCTAGAATTTATGTTTATACAGTTTTTGCACAAACCTGCTATGTTGAACATTACAATAAGACAAAACAGCAGAAAATACTACAGTAACGTTCTAATCCACAACTAACTTGAACTATCGTCAACCGAATGTCCCACGATCTTCGTTGCTATTCATCAATGTCTAAGTAAGGGAACTTATTGTTGGACAACAGACGGATACATTAACCATTCTAACGTTACCCACCGCAGATGTGTACATTTAACTTACAATAAAAACCAATCCACCAGAAAAAGTATTACTTCTCAAATAAAATCTGCATTCTTGTATAACATATTCTACTAATATTGTATATATTTAGTTTTTTTATGTCAAACTTCCTTGACAAGAATACACTGTTCAATATAGGTACTCAGTACCAACTTAAATGTTACTATAGTATAATTGTGTTCGTTCAAGTTTCAGAATACGTTTTAGAATATTTGTAAAACTATCATGATTAACGTGTTAAAAATTACAATTTTAAAGGGTTTTGGAAATTGGGGATGTTCTTTAATAAATATTTATAAATGATTGTTTTTTTTTGTGAGGTGTTTCAGTACACTATTGGGCACTTTGTCAGGGCCTAGGAACTGTTTTGTAGGTAGCTTATCTATAATAGAATTTATTTTTCTAGGTGAAGCCGGTTGAATAGGACCTGGTTGCTGCTCGAGGTGGTTCATCAAGTAGTTTGTTACTTCATCTATAAAATTTTGGTTAACACGTTTTAGTAAAGGTTTGAAACCCAATAGAACTAGAGTCCTATAAATACGAATACTTTTGGAGTGTGGTAGCGTAATTTTGTTTATACTAAACATGTTATTGGAAGCTTTAATACAGTACCTAATTATTCTTATTAACTTTCTCGAATATTATATAAAATAGATATAACGAATAAATAATAGCAGTCTGAAAGGTCTCGCTATAATCGAATTAGGCTGTATTAGTTTTCGGAAGTTGATGAAACTTTTTGTGGTTGAAACGCATATTAAGACAGTTTAACGTGTTTTGTTGGAATAATAATATATTAATTTTAGAAAGTTGTATTTTTAAGATGTGCAAGCAATCCAGCATGTAGACGATTAAAATGTATCAGAGAACGCTTTCCTCATAAATTTCAGGGATATGGTATTAAAAAAAAGTTTGCTATATTTTCATTTTTATGGGGTTAGAGATGTTTTATAAGGGTTGAAATGCACACAAAGGCGATTTAAAATGCTTTGCAATGAAAAATAACCTTTTTACAAGTTTTTATGTTTTGTGGGTACGGAGGGTGCTTTTCACCAATTCGTCATTTACATTCGCGGATAGGCGTTCATGCAAAATTTCAACACCGGAATCGTCTATTACCGACGAACACACCGAAAGCATAATCGTAACTTTTCTAAAAACATAATAGAAGTTCTTTCATCAATAAATCTCACCGTCTTTATGCTGTCACAGCCCTACTAGAAACGTAATATAAATTCCCATGTTTCAAATTTGCGTGTAGATTCACTTTGTTTTTTTGTAGAACCAAACGTAATTAAATATTCCCACCGAGACAACTCCTATATTGAAAAACTTCATACCCCCATAAATTATTTAAATAACAGTATTTTCTGAACAATGCCTTTTTAGAGCAGTGTTGTATACGTTATGGTAATGGTTACATTGAAATATTACCACCAAAAATCACGCATACAAGATTTATAGAAATAACGTGATGGCAAGAAATTAAGTATTTTGGGGCTATACTTGAACTAATAAGAACAGTTTAATTATCAACAGTTCAAGTGAGCCCAGTTATTTATCTTTGATCCCTTTAACCGATATTAAAGAAAACGATGTCGACTACGAATCGATTATTAAAATCTGCTCTTAGCTTTGAAGAATTAATATTTTACAGCGGTCTGGTTCCTGAACGCAAGTAATTTCTAATATCACCATTGGGCCAAGTTTGTAACAAGATTAAAAAGTTTAATATACATCATTAATATTATAACTTAATTTACTTACTATGTAATGGTTAGTCAAAAAAGGCGAAAGTAAAAGCGAGCGCCGGCGCATTTTAGATTCGCACTATGAAAGCTCTAGCCGAAAAGCTTTGGGAAAGCTTAGTCTCGCGCGCGCTCCCTTGCAAATATCGCACAACCACCTGTCGCTCACTCTGATAAGTAATAAGTTAATATGATTTTCAAAATACCATTAGTTTCTTAATTTAGTTTTCGGTTTCGTCAACTTTCTTCCATATTTAAATATCCTATAATGCTTTAAATCTTTTAAAAGTTTCCCAATATATTTAATTTTTACTGGATATTCGTTTAACTAATCACAAGTGATGGTACTTGTAGATTTAATTAGTTTTATAAATCAATTAAAACATTTCATTTAGCTGAATTAAAATTTTTGTTAAAAAAAATAAAACTTTTAACCTAAATTTTATAAAAATAAAAATCTTGTGAAACACTTTAAAACATAACTTAAAGGCATAACCAGAACTTCAAAGTTTTCAAAATGACGATGGACTCTATAACTAACTACACAAAGGAGCCAAATACAACTTGGAATAATTACTGGAACGAAACCAATTTTACCGAATTTATTTGTGACCCACAAACTTCTTCTAATCCAATAGAAACTGCAGAGTTTCAAGCAATCGTTTATGTCATGTACAGCATAATATTTATGGTAGCTGTTGTTGGCAATGGGATAGTTTGTTACATAGTGGTGTCCTCCCCGAGGATGAGAACGGTGACAAACTACTTCATAATGAATTTAGCAATAGGAGACATATTAATTACAATATTTTGTGTGCCCTTCACGTCAGTGTCGTATCTTCAGCAATATTGGTCCTTCGGAGCCATTCTTTGCCCTGTTGTAAACTATTCTCAAGCGGTATCTGTGTTTGTCAGTGCCTACACCATGTTGGCAATCAGCGCAGACCGATATACTGCTATCATGTGGCCACTAAAACCAAGACTTTCCAAGAAGTTTGCTATCTCGATTATTCTGGCTGTTTGGATATTTGCTGGAATAACCGCATTACCTATTCCAGTGTTTTCTACTTTGGCCCAACCTACTGAATGGTACATAATATGTGACAGGTACGTCTGTTTTTTCATAACTTGTGAATGTTACTGTTGCAATAATTAAAAATGGCAACCAGTTTTCTTTTACATTTTTTGTTTTTTTTTTATGCAATAATATATAAGTTGAACATTAAAATTGGATAAAGCAACTACGTTGTGCCTATGTAATTTTGACCTTAAGGGCGTTGTCAGTTTTATGAACCGTGGAACGTGAGCTGGATAACCTGGGGTAAATGTGTTAAAATATTGTTAAGAATGGATGTGACTATCGTACTTAAACGCTTTACGATGTGGATTAATGCAATATATATTTTCAAAATTGTAATCCACAACAAATCTAAAATTAGCTACTAATATATTTTTTTAATTTACAACATTTCACGATTATATTATAAAAAGTCTTATCATACTAAATTGGCCAAACAAGGAAAAAACGTAACCCTCCACAAAAGTGATTAAAACTTTACAAATGTCATGATTTTATTCATACATTTAAGTTCCGTTTCAGATTTACCCGGAAATGAATTGTAACATTCGTTTCGCAAGTAGGTTTATAACCAAGTGTAACTTAAAATTCATGGAATGGTGATTTGATCATTAAAATTCCGTAACAAATTGCAATTATTTACATACATATTTTTTCAAATAAATGTAAATTTTAAATAATCTAACTTTCAACATTATATGAAAACCAACGTAATACACCAAACGCAATAATAAGAGTAAGGCGGACATAAATTAGAAAAATCTCAGAAGGGATTCTGTACTTAATTGCGCTCTTATTGTGTTTTTACGTGTTTTTCGTAGACTTCGAGAAAACCCTGTAACAAAGGAATTTCATTCAAGTAACTCAAAGAAAATTTCTTTTTGACTACTGTTTTGATTAACTCAAGCGTGTAATAAAAGTCCTCGGCTTTCACTTGCAGCTATTTTATTAGCATTGCTGAGAACATAAATATCAAAGCCCAATAAATCTTTTTAATTTGAAGTATTATGTACAACGAGGGTGTACAACTCGTTGATTGCGAACTACTGGTCGATCGCGAAGCGATTTTAAGTCGAACTCCGGTTAAAAGTTGTGAAGACATCTTAGAAAACTCTATACATATTTAAATTTCTACTAGTTTTCGAAAATTATTAATTTCGTCTATTTATTTGCCACTTTCAAGGGTAACAGTCACGAGAATGGTAAATGTAGATATTGCTATCAAGTTAATGTTGGATATAGTGATTTTGTTTTTCTGTGCAATTTCTCAATCGAATGATATTACTGATATAGTTCAGTTAATTGAATTTATTCGGAGGGTATCTAATAATTAGACAAGCAAAGAAGAACTTCTAAAAAAGAAAAGAAAGGAATATATATTTGCTGTTTTTGATTAATTAGTAAAAGCACAGAAAACTATCTAATTTCTTAAGCAAGATTTGCAACATAAAAGATCTTTTCCAGATAGCATTTGAAATTGACACTTATATATGGGGGACGACTATAAAATTTATAAAATGGAGATTATGAAAATGTAATTTTTAAAAAGGTTTTTGGCGTAATCAATGATATTAACATTTTTCTGCATAAAACGGGCTACTACGTTTTTCTTATAGGATATAATTAAGCGACTTAAGTTTATATTTAAGTACTTTTCAATAATACAAATATTCAAATCCGATTTGAAGGACGTGAATGTAGACGGTTTCCAAAATTGCAAATATGTTTTTGAAAAATCTGATAAGGCTAAACAAATATTTTAAATATTTAAATATTTTCTGTCGTAATCATGAAGATTGACTTCTTACATCTTTCGCCAACAATCCATTTCAAAAAAGGTATTATATATCTAATCTCAAGTCAAATTGTATATCTGTTTGATGCAAATGAAGCTGATGTTGAAGTAGAAGTAGAAATGGTTACAATTTACAATGATTTATATTTGAAAATCATAAATGAAAACGTTTGCAAGAATGTAAATGAAAAATACACAATACAATAACTGTTGCTCAAAAATTGCTATTTAACTTTGTTTCTGCATATCTACCTGAATCTGCATATTTGCATATGAATAATTTTAAATGAAATCTGACCAATAGCATGACTAATAAACATTTGAATCAAGATTTGTGTCTCTTCATATACACCGAATTTAAGAAATATTGCCTGATCTAAACGATATCTCCTTTTATATTTCATGCAATGTTATTTAGCAGATTCAGTTTTAATAGCGTTCTATATTTTGATGTCCTAATTTTTACTATAATAAATTTCGGTCTATTGCTAATGCTGTTGATGTCAAAAAAGTTTCTGACATTTTAATACCGAGTCTTAGGGAAGTCAATCATATAATTTCAAGGGATACATCTAGGTTCAAAATGAACTCAGAAAGTTCTGAACCATTTTTAGTTCAGGTGGTTTCTTCATAAATTAAGGTTAACGCCGCAGAAGTTTTGAACTGCTAGAATGCCGTTTTGCCTGCTATGGGTATTTTTAAATTTAGGAAGCTTATTAACAATTATGGCATTTTAAAAACTGTTTTTAGTGACAGTTTGACATCAAATTGTAT
>JABXWE010000222.1:0-13583 GCA_014611495.1 Limonius californicus | reverse complement strand
TTGCTTTTTCACGTCATATGTAAGGAACGTATTTTGGTTCCTTGGTTTGCCTCCCAAAATCTTATTTTAATTTTAACTTTGTAGTTCCTTTTATAACGTTACAACTTGGGCTTCACCCAAGTGTGATTCAGTTGCCGTTATTTAATACAATTATATACAGGGTGTACCATTGCTTTGGTCATCGCTTTTATATATATGTTTATTGTACCTATATACAGGGTGTATAATTTACAATTGAACTTATATTATATGATATTTGATTTGTGGTTGATTTATATACAGGGTGTTTGCAATTTAGTGACCAATATATTATTTTCAGTTTATTACTTAATTTGTTGCGTTTTATTGTGTCTTGTTTCCTTGTTTATGTTTTTGTTGGAACCATTGACGTTCGTTCTGCGAGGTAAGAGTTTACCCTTATGTGGATTCGGTAAGGTAGGTCTGATTTATCGCTGCACGACGACTGGTGAAGTAGAATCCTGGCGCCCTTTAAAGATTGTTAGTTTGAAGATCATTTTCACCCACCCCGTGTCGCAGACTGAGAGAGCCGTGGTGAAAACACCGATACGTGCAGTGAGTTACCCGTGGGTAGAATATTTCGGTGTTTCCAAATTTGTTACCAGAAAGTGTGTTGGTCTTGTTAATTTGTCTTGTTGTTTCCGTGCGTAGGTTTTTGGTAACACCTGTTACGGATCGACGAAAGAGCTCGTTTGGCCCGTAACAGTCCACCCAGGAAAGAGATAGAAGAACTCCTAAATGTAGGAAGAGTAAAACTAAAAAACATCTATCCTGGATAAAGCAAGCGCACAACTCAATATGTAGAGTCTGTGAAGAGGAAGAAGAGACATCACTTCGCTGCCTATGTTACTACAAAGAACTAACAGCCCGCAGACGAACACTCAAGCACAGCAGTGTTATATTCACTCTGAAGATGCAAGCTGCAATGTCTTGCGAAATGTTAGCTTGTATGGGTTCACATGACCAACCCAAGAGGTTTTTGCTTCAAGAATCCGCAGAATGTACAACTAACAGTATCACAATTTATGACAGTAAATGCGTTTATATCACACTAACAGAAGTAAAAAAAAACGATACACTGCATGTGCTTCTAAATATGCACCACAATATTAATGGAGATTTGAGCATTGAAAGGATGCGTTGGTATTTGTTTAATGAATGTTATGTTATGTTAGGCTATGAATAAGTCCATTCTCCGTCAACTTGAAAGCCGTTCCGAAAGTAAGATTCAATAATGAATGCTCTTTGAAATGTATTAAAAATCATTTTAACAATCTGTCAGATTCGTATGAAAAAAAAGATAACTAATTTATCTGACATCATAAACATTCCTTTAGTCTAGTAAAGACGTGACTTTTCATTCCACAGCCCGCTGAGGATCAGTTTTTTTAGATCTCTTGATAATTTTATAATTCCTTATAAAATAAATAATTCAGTTCCAGGGCCATCTGCGTCCTAACAATGATCGATGGGCCCCCTATAATTTGCCAGCATCGGTGGGATAGTGGTTAGCGCATTTGCCTATAGATCCAAGGGCCGCGAGGTCGACTCCGGCCCAGGTCGGTGAGATTTTTCTGGTGGGGAAAAATCTGAAAGTGGCCCTTCTAACGGATAAAAAGTAAAGCTGTAGGCCCCGAGCCACTACGATGTGTGAAACGTTAAAAATCCGTTGAAATGACCCCAGATAGGCAAAATTCTTAGTTAGGGTGTAAGGCCTAAGTGCATAGAGATGCTTGGAAATCCGCGTCCTAGAAATCGCTCAATCAAAATATAAAATACCAATCGTAAGGTCGCGCATGTATTTGTTACTTCATAATACCCTATAAATTTTCCGTTCCAGGGCTACCTGCGTCCAAACAATTATCGACAGACACCCTTCAATTAATAAAAACACTTATATAATCTAAGAAGCTCCCTGCCAAAGCAACCAATGCCAAACACCTTATTTAACTTTTTTCTACAAGTATATTCAAAATTGCTTGAATAAAATAATGGAAGCTTTATCGCATGAGCTAGCAAGCGATGGCGAAACCATCGACGAAGAGTATGAAGAATACCTTCGAGCAAATTTAATTCGCGATGAAGAACTGTTCAAGTTCGTGGTAGATTTTAAGAACTCTGAAGAGTGTCATCTAGCCAAAATAAAGCTTGCAGCAAAGAAAGCTGAAAATAATATTGAAAATGACATGGAATGCGTATGTACCGAATGTTGGGAAGAAAAAATCGATTTAGTAAAAAATGCTCAGCAAATCTGGGCACTTGAGCAACGATTTGAGAAATTTATCCAAAATATAAGCATAAAAGAAGTTGTTAAGCACCAAGAAGAAAGCATCAAAGTTATAAGGGTAAGCGAGGCTTGTTGTGTTTTATAGAAGCACACTAGTGGCATATAATGTTAAAATGTAATATTTCGTTAGGAGAAAATAGCAGACACTAAGCAGAGGTACTTATGCCATAGGGAAGAACGAGAGTTGCTGGAAGAAAAGCACAGACAAGCAGTTCTAGAAGATTTAAAGACAAGATACCATGTTAACACAAAATTTCTTTCGACAAAATCCAAACCTGTCGAGAGGGTGTTAGTATACAATAAAATTAGGCACGTGCAACGTGTTAGGAGGAGTGAACGAATGGCTTGCATCCTGAGACGAATTTTGAATGAATACAAAAGACAACGACAAATTGATGATCTGAGAAATAGAAAATACGATATGAAAGTTGTTCGCAAAGAGAAAATAATTGAAGACATGGAAGTTTTTGGTGCACGTATTATACTGGTAAGTGCTACTTCATTTAGTAATAAATGTTTTATTCGTTGGAAATTAGCTGCCCAGACATAGCGAAACTTTGGAGGAAAAAAAAGAAGAAGAACTGCAAACCGAAGAAAAGCCGCATGAAGAATTATCAGCACCAGAAGAAGAAAAACCAGAAAAAGGACGAAAGGATATCAAACAAGCAAAGGATGACAAGAAAGGGAAAAACACAAAGGAAAGCAAATCTTCAAAGGAAGATAAAAAAGATAAAAAAGATAAAAAAAACAAAAAAGGAAAAGAAAAGAAAGGCAAACCGGAAGTATGTATTTTTAAATTAAATTTATTTTGCGTTCCGGTTTCTTCGTTAATTTCATCTCCGTGCTTACTATTAGCATTCTTTCCTTTTTCCTGTTTTCTCGATCTTTACTTTTTTCATTTTTCTTACTACTCTTTGCCACTTTCTCATATTTTTTGTTTTCTTATATTTCTGTATTATATTACCGCCATCTTCATCCTTCCATAGGATTCTTTATTGATATTTGTTTCATTCCCTTCTCACTGTCTCTTTTCTATTCTCTATAGCTTCCTTTTTTGACGACATGGTCCCGAATTGCCCTTCATTTATCCATGTCATTCCTTTCCCTAGTGATTTACTTCGGCTTTTAACCCCTCTTCTCTTTATCTTTTCCGTACTCTTATCGCAATTTTTCTCTGCTTCCTCTTCTGCAAGTGTGTTGTCTCTTAAGTAACAATATTTTCTTAATTTTTCGCTGTTCACATAAATATCATTTTCAGATCGAAATAGTAGAGTTTACTCTCCCTTACGTTCCCCTTACTAACGAAAGACACAAAATAAAACTTAACGAAGACCATAACATGGTGGACTTAGTTAAGCAATTTGAAGCTATGGAAGATATTGAAAAGGGTCGGGAAAAATTTGAAATGCAGAAGACACTCTCGAAAGGAATATTTTACCCCGAAGACTGTGCGTTCATATGCTTCCCAAAGGTTCTTATGTTTAAGGTGTTTTTTTCGTTATCATTGACAAATAAACACTTTCATGAAAATATCTTTTCAGGATTTCAAAAACCGCGTGGTGTACAAAAACAGACTGAGGATCTTAAACGGTGGAACGGTGGAAAAAAAATGCAGATTTAATTTTGTTGCTCTTGAAGAATTTGATCCTAACTTGGTTCAGGTAAGTGTATGGACCATTCCTTGTTTTAGGTTAACATTTGTACTTATTGTTTTTTTAGGTGGAACCTGTCGCTACCCAAAACGTAATACCGGGAATGTTTTTTTACATCACCATAACCTTTTCTCCAGAAACGTTGGAAAAAGTTATACAAGGGAAAATAATTTTTTTAACCTATACACCACATAAGAACGAGTACTTACAAATATCTGTTCCTATAGTTTGCACTCCTTACTGTTCCCAAGTCAGTATTGCTCCTGAAAGTGTATTATTTCATACTTTACCTATATGGGAGGCAAAACGAAGATGTAATTATAGCAATTATAAAGATATAAAGGTAAACCTAATTTCTAACCTTCAATAACCTAATAACCTACATTTGGTTTATAAAAGTATCCGAGATCTTCAACACCAAGGTTGCGTTTCGATAGCATTGGTGTCTATACCCATGAACATGCCCGGCTACAGTTATAACTACGAGCTAACAATAAATATAATTATTTTTTAATTTCCACTACAGCAATATTGTAGATGATGGTTTTTAGATTTCCAATACGGGCAAGAAGGCATGCAAGATTACAATCAGTAAACTAAGGGACTCCTTCTTCAGTGAAGAAACATTTCCTTCAGATGAGAATGTTGTCATAGATGTCAATCAAACCAAGCATGAAACGAGTAGAGTTAAAATAGTGCAACCATCAAGTGAAATTAATGAGAAAGAAAAAGCAGAACCTATTTCCGGCACAGAAAATGAAGAGGGTGAGCTTTTTGAGTCCGAGGAAGAATCGGCAGGGCGAATAATAGACGAATGCGTCGGTTACGTATTCAATGCGTTTGTGTTTGACTGTTATTGCTTTAACGTCGACCCTAAGAGCGAGAGGATTATTAGGGTTTACTTCAGAAATGTTGATTACGTAGGAAGTTACAACGAAAAATATTTGATGAACGTTTATGAGGAATTTAACGAAAAAACTTTGGAATGTGTTGGAAGCAAGGTAAGTCAAGTATTAATTTATCAATCGTAATCTGTTTTTGTTAAACTAACAGCCATGTAGTTACTTTTCCACGTGTAAGATTACAGAAAATCAGGGGTGAAAGTGAACCGAAACTTTCTGTAATTCTGTTTCGCTAAAAGATTTGGAAACGGAACGCAGTTTCGGTATAAAACCAAAAAGCTCGAAGAAAAATAATAGTTTATTTTTCGTAAACAATTACAAAAACAATCTAAAATTAATACAAAATGATTTCTTACTGAAATCTGTGATCCCTATGTTGTAACGGTCCGCCACGTGATGGACGGTTGCCTGGTTATAGCTCAGAGCCAGAAACTCGTAATAACATGCGGAGAGACTGTAATGGTTATAACAGGATTTATTCTATTTAAATGTTACAATTAAAGACAAAATATGTGTTATTCTGGTGTTATAAAGAAAATAATAATATATTCCCAATCCAGGACGGTACGCCACTTGACGGACCCAGAAGGTCGGGTCACTGGTCGGCGGATTGCGTTACAGCTGTGGGCTACGCGCAGCATGTGTGTCCTGTCTTTACATAAACAAATAAAATACATGTTGCCACCTGGCAGTTAGGTTTAATAGAGGGACCTCTGTGGTCTAGCGCAGCAACGCGTTGCCACTCGAGGTCACACTGAATTGCGCTCGTTCCGCTGTGGTTTCGAATCTCAGCTGGGGCGACCACATTTCAGTTAGTTAAGTTTGGGGTGCATGCTGCATGAATGGTTAGTGTTTAAGGGACGCCCGCACCCCCCTGAAGTAATGCGAAAGCGGTTCCGGGGGAGAACGGTAGTATCAATGAATGAGAAAAAAAAAGTTAAGTTTAATACGTGTAGCAGAATGTATTTCTAAATTATTAATCTGAACCTTTACAGTGTTCACAAAGTTATTAGATTACTCGTCACCTGGCAGCGTGTCCTTGCTGGGTCAACGAACATTTTGTTAAATTCAGCTGCTGGGATATGTTCTTGGATTCGTAATTTCGCCGGTGAATGAATTTAAATGTTTCGTAGGATATTGTAACAATAAAACGGTAAGTATTTGAAATTGTTAAGGTCCTATTTTAAAAATACGTACGATCAGGCCTGACCGACTATAACGTATTGTTAAATTAGTTCGGAAATTCCCAATTACGGGAAAATAGGAAAATCAAAGGTCAAACTAGCCTGGCCTGATCAGCTTATAAGACCTCTAATCTCTTATTTCTCTGGTCTGTTAACCTGATTGACACTAGTTGGCACAACCTGCTGGATATTAATCAAGGTAACCCCAACGGTGAAGATTTCCACTAAAATGATTATTTGCGACATCATACAGGTACACGGATTTTAGGGAATTCTCTAACGGACTGGAATATTCTCACGGACTGAGAATATTTTAACGGCTCAACCTCGGTTTGATTGCTTCTCTGGCGGACTGGTAATTCTATTCGCGGCTGACATTCTCGTTGAGGCATTCGACTCATAATTCCCAAATTTATGCGAGGATCCTGCTTATATAATATATTTGTTGTTTATATTTCTCCTACATGTTCTCTATTTTTTGTATCTAGTTTCAAATTTCAAGAACATTTGTGTAGTGTTATGTATGCTCCTTTTTGTCATTGTTGGGTAGTAACTAAGTAAAAGTAACTTGTTACTAGTAACTAGTTACTTTTCAGTAACTTAATAGTAACTTAATTACTTTTGTGTTTTCCGTAATTGTAACTATAATACGTTACAATTATTTAGTAACTTTAGTAACTGAATATGACAAGTTACATTTTCATGCTACAAATGTAAAATATTTTAAAATGTTCGGTTTTTAATGCGTAATACATAAGAAATTATACCTGAAGCTGAAGAATTTGTTGAAATTTCGAATGCCTTAGTATGCAAATGCCAATACGGAACACAGGAATACCTTCTTGTACTTAGTCGATAATAAATTATATTTGACGGATCCTATTTGGGCGGTGACAGCTTTTTCCAGTAATCTTTAATCCTTTAACAACTAGAAGCTCTCTGAGCAGGTATGCGGATTACTGGGAAGTACATTCCTAACGCCTGTGCGTAGGTTGGGGGTGTCTAATTCAGACGAAAATACATTCACCATCTCTATATTTCAATAATAACGAAAAATAAAATAGAATCCTTGGAAAATCCCAAAAACATCGTTGAACCAGCTCCTCTAAGCCTGTTCCTTCCCCCACGTATAGAATATTTGCTAATAAACAATTGCTTATAAATGTGTGTTTCTGTTGATATTAAGTTGGTAGTAATTGCATGTACATTAGTAGCGTCTCATAAAAAAAGGTAACTTAAAAAATAACGAGTTACTTTGTGGTAACTTAGTAACTTATTCAAGTTACTTTTATAATCCTGTTACTTAGTAACTTACTTAGTTACTTTTTTGCCGAGTAACTGATTAACTTACTTAGTTACTTTTTCAGAGTAACTTACATAACACTGCTTTTTGTATACGCTTGTAATTAAAAATACTGAAGAAGGATAATTGTATTAATTCTCTTTTTACAAAATACGACAGCATTTGATTCAAAACTTGCGTTAACTTATGAATTATAGTTTAAAATAAATGTCAGAATTTATCGTATTATGCCATACACAATTTTTGGGTATTTAATATAAATAAAATTCGTTTTTTGTGCATCCATAATGCATATCTCAATAGGTTACTGCATATTCGTGCATATATAGAGGCTTTTTGTGGCATATATTAGTGCACATATGCACTATCTTTACGGCATATCTGCCCAAGTCTACTTATAAGCGTGTGTAATACTTTAGCTTTTATTACATTATGAATGTGATAAATTCTAATTTGAAGATTATATGTTAAAAATAAGATTATTAATCTTCAAACTGAACATTTCAATATGTTCAGTTTACAATTTAAACATGTCTTGTTTAAATTTAATAGTATGAACTTTAAACTAAAAATTTCGAATTCCAAAGTCAATATTTCCAGTGTGAGTTGAAGAATTGGAGCTAGAAATTCTGTATTCGGCTATAAAATCAAAATCAGATATTTATAGCCTTGGCTAAGAGGTGAAATACAAGATCATAGGTTTGCGTTCAAAAACACCAATTTTTGTTTCATAACCTGATTTCGAGGTTAAAACTTAATGATTATGATGTAAAGTTTCCAAGGCAACATTTTTCTTTAAGTGTAATTTTATATTCGTACTTTGCAGTTTTTTGTTTGTTTGTTTTATTTCCGGATCAGCTAAATAGCTATACACAGAACTGTTATTTAATACCACTAATGACTATATTGACGTATAGAGGTTAGTTCCGTAGGAGTCCTCATTCGCTAAATTCTTCACCAGTTAGCAGATATACGAGCCCAGTCGCATATGAATTGGACCAAAAGAAATATGCAACACAATTTTATTTTTATGAATTAAAATTTATTTAATTATTACAACTTCAACAGAGACAATTAAGCATATTTGATAATATGTGGTTTTACCAATTAATCAACTATATCTAGTACTTATATTAACTATAATAATTATTTAATAAACAAAAAGGAGAAGTTACGTCTGGCGCATAATAATTGGACCAAACATTTTCGACCAATTAGTTACAGTTACCACTGTGTGCAGTCACCTTTTCGTTTTAAAACAGCATCAATTCTCTTTGACATGGTGCTTACTAATGTTTTGCAGTACTCTGGTTGAAAATTATTCCAAATTTCCTGAATTTTATTCTTTAATTCAGGAATGGTGCGAACTGGTGTGGTTCGAAGTGCTTTTTTCATTTGATGCCAAAGAGCCGCGATAGGGGATAGATCAGGGCTACTTGAAGGCCATTTTAAAACAGGAATATTCATTTCCTGCAACCATGATATTACGGATTTAGCCGTATGGCAGGCTGCGCCATCCTGTTGAAATATAAATTCCGCTTCTGGTAGTTGAATTTTATTAATGGAAGGCAACAATTCTTCTTACAAAATTATCTTGTACTTCGCAGCATTCACAGTACCGTCAATGAAAAGAAGACGTCCAACTCCTTGTGAGGACATGCATCCCCACACCATCACAGATCCTGAAAATTTAACCTTTCTTTTGAGGAAATCTCTATGATACTCTTCCCCTGGCATTCGAATAACTCGACTTCGTGTTAACACACACCTCAAACTTAGATTCGTCACTCCAGATTATTGAATCCCATTGACGTTGAACCCAGTTTTGGCGCTCCTTTGCCCATAAAAATCGGTTTCGTTTTTGTTTTTGTGTGAGAAGCGGTTTTTCCTTCGCCTAAAGTGAAATAATAAGTTTGGTTGTTTTTTACATGTTTGTGAAAACTTACCTTGTAGAACCCATATCCCATTTTTTTCATCCTCCTCAAACAAGTGTCCTTTGAAATAGGTCTACCAATCGAATCTGCCCATTTTACAGCCAATTCTTGCGAGGAAGCGCGGCGATCTTGTTTAATGAGTGTCCGGAGAGCACGCTCATCTCTTTTGGTAATCTTTGAAGCACGGCCAGTTTTAACTTTTGTTTGAATATTTCCGGTTTTTTTAAATTGTGAAATTATATTTCTTACTGTTCCATGAGGAATACTTAAATTTTTTGCAATTCTCTGCCCAGAAAGTCCATTTTCATGGGCAGCAACAATAGAATTTCGCATATCGCAAGATAACGACTTTCCACGAACCATTTTGACAAGTAACTAAATTAAAACACTTAACTAATGCTATAATTTGTTTCTTTAATGCACACTTGATAATATATTTGAAAGAAGAAATTATGTATGGTATTTTGCTGGATAAATAAATATTTATAATTGTGATCGAGTTATGGTCCAATTATTATGCGCCAGACATAATTTCTCCTTTTTGTTTATTATATAATTATTATAGTTAATATAAGTATTAGATATAGTTGATTAATTGGTAAAACCACATATTATCAAATAATCTTAATTGTCTCTGTTGAAGTTGTAATAATTAAATAAATTTTAATTCATAAAAATAAAATTGTGTTGCATATTTCTTTTGGTCCAATTCATTTGCGACTGGGCTCGTACTTTGTAGTTGTTTAGGTTAATATAAAGTAAGCCCTTATTTTATTTTACAATTTCATGCTTACGTCTCAAAATTTAAATCATTTGTTGAATGCTTAAAACATTGAGATTGCCCCGGAAAATTTAAACGTAAGCCTAAAGTATACAATTTAAAATTATAAAGGAGACACGTAGAATTTAAAATTAAAAAATAGGTATTTAACAACATTTTTAGGTCTTACAATTTAAATCAAATATTAAAAAGGAATCTTACACGTTTAGAATGGTAGATATGAAAACAAAAACCCAATAAAACAAAATTATCGGGGTTATTATCAAAATCTTGAATTTTACGTCGAAATTGCGAATGTGAAGTAAACATCAAGATTATTAAATAATTTCCTATGCTACAATACAGTGTATTTATTCCTCTGGTATGCTTCAGCAACGCAATTGTAGTGTCCTCACACAAATGTCTTCTAATATTTGAAATTTGCCGCTAGAATATCTCGCGCCATCTTATCATTTCACGCAGAACTAAATTTATTTCGGGAGCGTGCTTTGAAAGTAATCGTTCCGGTTCTATAATCAGAAAGTCGGCCAGTAGTGTAGTTGCTCTGCCACATTTTCCAAATAAATAAACTGGAATTGAATAAACTACAAACGTTGGATTAAAAACATCCTGAAAATGGGAATCTACAACATTCAAGTTATATTATCCATGCTCTTTTTCCTTGTTATGGTGGAAATTGGTGAGAAACATTACTTTTTGAAACAATAATTTAAATTAGTTACCGTATTCGAACTTTATTATAAATAATTTGTACGTATTTTTGAGTTATATTCCAATTGGTTGTGGAATTGGGAGAAGACATTTTTCTATCATTTATTAAATTAGTTTTAATTAAATCTTGAATCAAACTCGCGATAACCTTTCTCTTTACTTTCTACAAATAAATAATTCATTATACATGCGGTTATTACGCAATTATAATTTTTATTCGCAATGTTGTCTTATTTCGTTTTTTATTGGGCACTTTATTCCAATCCTCGTCATTTTACTGTTATTGATCCCATTAGTGCTCTTTCATTTTTCTTGTGGGTGTAAATTTTTGAAACAGAACGAACAGAAAATCTAGTATTTATCATTTCTCTTAAATTAACATTCCCTGTTCTTTTTTGGTTAATTAATTCATAAACGTCTACATGACCCGCATAAACAACAATTTAAATCGCGTAATAAAGTTCACAGTGCAAAAAATTTAAACAATATACCTAAAAATATCTCAAGGACGCCCACATATTGATTTCATCTCCAGTGTGAGAGTGCGAATGTTGACTACTAACACAGCTTCATTTATTATCTTCAATTTAAAGCATCATTTGATTAATTCAACATGTACTGAACGAAGTTGTCAAAAGCGGGCCTCTAGAATTAATTACGGTCAACGGCTTAAATGTTAGGCAGGGCTAGTTTTTGCCAGGGCTACAATTTGATATTTTTTTACTCTAATATCGTCAATGTTTACTTTTTAACAAAATATATGTATAGTTAGTTATACAAACACTGTTTATTGTATACCTGCATTCATATGAAAGATAATACAAATTGTGCATTTTAAAATTTTATAAAAAACCAATAAAAAAAGCATTCTTTCTTACGATAAAATAACGAAAAAGTAATATAACTCTTTGGTACATTTAGGTACCTCCTATTATAAAAAAAGGTAGCTGTTTACATTAAAAAAGATGTTTTGATTGTGAAATATGTTTTTCAGTGTAACCTAATTTTTTTATCAGAGTATAGCCCTGGCCAGCCCCACCCTAGCTACGGTTCTGGAGTGATCTGCATCATGTAGTTTACGTCGAAAAACGCCCAAACAAGGTTACCGTTGGTGCATAACACATTTCCTTCCTATTATTAACATTTGATGAGCTGAATCAGTATAGAATAATTAGTATTGCTGAAATAATATTATACAATTACTTTCACATGGAACAATTTTGCTAATAATTCTGTTTTCGCATTAAAAAGCTCTAGTTTGAAGTTTTCATTTGAGTTTAATTAACAACAATGTTTAAAAATGATTGCAAGATGCTATTAATTTTAATGTACACGCTGATTTATTTTCGATATGGTTATATGGATGTTAATAGGAATTTTAAACCGATTATACAGCTTGGTGCCAAGGACGAATCCAGCTCAAAATGGAAGGGGGGGCAGCTTTCCGAATCCAACTTCTTTCGTGGGGGAAGGGGTCCATTGGGGGGGGGATGCAATAATACACAATTACAAAGAAAAGACACTATTTATATATAATAAAGTATTTGTACAGTTGTCACTATCTTCCTTCTCTCAACCTTCCTCTCCACTCTTCTCTCTTATTCCATTCCCCCTCTTGAAGCCCTCGATTTTCCATTGCTTCGTCTACTTCGTTGCGCCATGATCTCCTTGGCCTTCCTGTTTTTCGTCTTCCCATAGGACTCCATTCTGTCATCTTTTTTATCCATCTATGTTCTTCCGCCCTTCTAACGTGTCCGTACCATAACAATCGCTTTTCTTCTATATATGTGTTGGCATCCTTTTCCCTTCCCATTCCTGTCCGTATCTCCTCGTTCGAGACTCTATTCATTCTGGTTAGCCTGCAGCATCTCCTCCAAAACTCCATTTCCGTTGCTGATATCTTTCCCTTGTTTTTCTTATTGGTAACCCATACTTCTGCTCCGTAGGTCATTATACTCTGTACCATTGTACTGTATATCCGGCATTTGGTGTTCTTAGTTATATCTCCGTCCCATAAGATTGAGTTAAGTTGCCTTATACATGTTCTATTTAGCGCCAGTCTGCTTTTAATTTCTTCCTTTGTCGTTACCTCTTTTGTCACTGTAAACCACAAGTACTTAAATTTGCCTGTTCCTTTAATTTCTAAGTTTTCTTCTATTTCTAGATCTTTTATATTTTATTCTACTGTCGCTAGGTATTCTGTTTTCCCAAAGTTAATTTCTCATCCGGCTTTGGTATACTCTTCTTTGAGTTTTCGCACCATGTAACTCAGATCTTCCTCATCTTGTGCTATCACCACTTCGTCTCTGACCGGTACCCCATCCCTCTGCATTTTCATTTCCAGTTACCTAGCGTGTATTCTATAAATATTTTAAATAGTGTGGATAACGTGGAGCATCCTTGCAATACTCCTTTTGTTGTCTCAAAGTTTTCGTAAATTTCTTTCCAATTTTAACCGCTGTTCTGTTGTTTTTTAAAAATGTTTTTTACTACGTTGATCAGTTTTTGGGGATTTCGATTTTTGACATGGCATTCCATAGTTCTTTTCGTGGTACGGTATCATATGCTTTTCGTAAATCAATGAATGCCGCGTGTATTGGTCTGTTTTTTGTCTTCTTCTTCTCTGCTAATTGTTGTATTGTGTAAATGTTGTCAATGGTTGACACTATTTATTAATAAAATTAATTTTCAACAAGTAATTTGGTTAATTTTCTAACTACAGCTTCTACTAATTGTTCCTTGTTTGCGAAAACCCATTGACGATGAATGCTTATCATGGCTAACCCATTTAACTTATTTTCACCAATAGTG
>JABXWE010000221.1:0-29257 GCA_014611495.1 Limonius californicus | reverse complement strand
TGCAGCGGAGTGAAGAGGGATGGGCCCCCCGGTGAGTCATAATACAGTACTTAATAAAAGCAACAGATTGGTGAGTACTTTTCTTTTTCATGTTTCCATATGTGGTTTCGCTTAATTGCGACCCTCGTCTGTCAATGGTCCAAGCACGGCTCAATTCCAACACTCTAACCTTACGATAAGTATACAAGAAAAATGTGAAGCTTGGTTTCTTTAAAATATACAGTAGAACCTGTCTAAAGTGACCACCCAAGGGACTGGTACAAAATGGTCACTTTAAGCAGGTGGTCAGTTTATAGAAAATTAAATTCCTAGTAGCTCATTCGGTTTTTCTGATACACCCAAAATAAAATGATAAACTTATAGATGGTGATACATACATCTACTAAATTACATAAACGTGTTGACATAAATATGTACATACATATGTATGTACAGACGTAGGTGCTACTACTGCTACATCTCAGACAAACAAACTATTGTTTAAAAAAACTTTCCAAAGTTCTTTGTTTACTACTATTTAATCGTTTTTCACAAATTAGTTCACTCATTTTCCCCTTTGCTTGATAAATTGGAGCCAATATCTCCATTAAGTGCAGTGTATTACCTTAACCATTTTCAAGGGACCTAGTTTATTGGGCGTTCCGCGAATTGCTGGAATCTGATAAACTAACACTTCAAGATGAATGTTCATGGCCTTTTTAGCACTTTACTCGCAGAAAGTAAAATTAAAAACAGAATGATTTCTGACTGAAGGAAACTTTAAATAGGAATTCAAGGATTAACGTTCATAACATTCTAATCGTTAACTAAAGCTACCCCAGAAGTGAATCGTTACAATCATTTTTCAGAAAACTCCATCATTAGGATTGTAATGTACTGTAGTGCTCGTTCATCTAGTTAGTGGGGCTGTTAAGGTTTTTCATTTTTATTTTGTTTACATGGTTACATAATTCCATAATCTTGTACAGACGTAAATAAATCTTGCTCTCCAGTTTTCTCTTCTGATTCGAATTAATTTGGTGCTCGGACCTTCAATAAGATCCAAGCCCCATAGTACCAATGACATAAAATCCTGCATTTTAATTGTATTAAGGAATGCCAGGCTTCAACCTTGAAAGAATTTCTTTAAGTGCTCTATTGTATGTATAGGATTTACAACTTAAAATGGTAAGCAGATGTTGCAGGTGGTTTATTGCATACTAATTGCAATATCCTACTTGGAATTTTGGAAAGGTGGTCACATTAAGGAGATAGATTTTAAATAGATGTATTTGTTGGTACCGGTCACTGGTCACAATAGGCGGGTGGTCACTATATAGGAAATAAGGTACATTAAAAAGATAGGATTTTGGCAGGGACCGGGAAAAACTGGTCACTTTAACCAGATGGTCATAATATAGAGGTGGTCACTTTTGCAGGTTCTACTGTACTTATTTGCGAGTTGAATAAAACGTTCAACGAAAAACGCTCCTAACACCTTGTTTAATGTCAATTGTCTTTATATGGTACCAAAATATGCTCTGCCAAAGGATAACCTGAATCTCCAAGAAAGTGGGAATTATTTGGAAAATAATTAACATTGTTACAGTGCTCTAACATTCCTGATTTCTGAAAAACTCGTGCATCATGCTGTTAAGTATTAAGTGTATTTGTTAATATTAAGAATATTTGTTTTCTATTTAAAATTATTGTCAAATCTGTACATTGTTGGTTTAAATGAAATTAATACTCACAAACATCTGGAACTACCAATGTGTATGACAAATTCCGAATTTAGTTCAACATTTCTTTGTAAACACCAGAATGACTTCATCATTTGGGTTATTTGGCTACATATTGATTACAAATCGTTAAATTTAAGAACAAAGAAGACCGTACACTGAAGTCATCAATTTCGGTCAGTATAAATAAAGAAATCCTCCCAATAGGAGTGTGATTTTTGATTTGTGAGTTAGTTGTAGCAGGAGGCTCTGTTCATTTTACTAATTATTGTAATCATTAATAATTATAAAACTTCGAGTAAAACTTTATATTGTGAACTACCAATTATTAAAATATTAATTAATAAACTAAATAGGCTGAAATTTTCTTATTATTTGTGTTTACCACATAAAAAGCACAAATAAAAGTGGTCAGAAGTGAAATTTTAATAACGGAAGAGATTGAACGAGAATTCAGCAACCCGCAGAAGTTACTTAAATACTGGAACGACTTCTACATCAAATACTGAAAATTTAAATTCTATAATGCCTAATTCAACAACCTCACAAGACAGCGAAAACTCCATGCTTCCAACAGAAATACCTGCAACTTCTAGACCGCAAACATCCCCCGGTATAGGTACATACCCCAGTTATCTTTATCCCAAATTTTTAAATTTATACATCCTTTTGATGGGAACAGAGACGAACTCCAATCGTGTATCTCAAAAGTAGGAGCAGCAGTTTCTTGTGCTACAGACAATCAACTCCCTATTTTGTTTAAATATGTATTAACTCAATTAACAGGAAAAGCCGGAGTCCTTACTAGTAACCGTACTTTTTCTACTTGGAAAGAATTACGGCAATTTCTTTTAATGAATTATCAAGACAAAAAGCATCATACGCAACTTATTTGTTAATTAACAAATCTTCAACAAAAATCCACTAAACAGTCATGAATTTTGTCCAAAGAACCGAAACTCTAATAAAACGTTTGACAACTTCCATTACACAAAATACAAAAGAAAAGGAATTATTAGCTGGTAGAATAGACTTAATGAATGAAATTGCGATTTCACGATTTGTTCACTTCACGCAACAGAAAATTTCCGATCGCTTGCGTGACGCTAAAATTTCAAACTTAAATGAAGCTATCACTTTAGCAATGGCAGAAGAGTCATCTCTGAGATTAATGATTCAATTAAGTTTAAATTCAAAATCTAATAACTTTCAAAATAAAATTCAGGAAAAACGCTATTGTAACAATTGCCGCACTACTACTTATAATACGGATAAATGTTATAAGAATAAAATTAATCCAAAAATTCACCAAGTCCAATCAATTACTCCTTCACCTTCTACTTCCAATTATGCACCTGTTGGTACAAATCGAAACGAATCTACCTCAAAACCCAAAACTTGTGGTTACTGTAAATTTAAGGGACATGATATTTCTGAATGTAAAAAAGAAGGTACAATGAATCCCTACGCAATAATACTCAACAAGTGAGATTTTTAAACGACGAGCCACTCCCTGCGGTAGCCAACACAGAGGAGTTATGGGAATAAAATTTGGCATAATAAAAAATGTCTAGTGCCATTTCCAATTCAAAAAATCTTACTATTTCTTTAAGCTCAGTTGATCCACTAAATAAGCAAAAGGTATTTATATTTTAATTAGACACAGGAGCACATGTATCCTTAATTAAATTATCGAAACTCACTCCTAATTCTTCTACTAATTAAAATGATCAACGCAATTAAAAGGTATTACCCAAAATTCCATTATTTCTAATGGTTCTATTGTATTACCTTTATAATTTCAATCACTTACTATACCTACTAAACTTTACTTAATTAATGATAACACCAATATTCCCTATGATGGAATACTTGGCAATGACTTTATGTTATCAAATCAATGTACAATTTTTAAAACGCAGTACTTGCATTTGAATAATATTACCATTCCTTTAAATTCAGGTAACGATCAATGTTATCCTATACCTGCACTTATTGAAACCATAGTGCCATTTCACGTACTAAATCCTGAAATTCAAGAAGGTATACTACCATCGATAAATTCGATACCTGGTGTATATTTTTCTCGAACAATTACTAAAATTCTACCAAATCAAACTTGTTTAGCATCAATTGCTAACACAACTGAAAGGGATTGTACATATACCCCTATTTCTAATAAATTGTTGCCCTTTGAGACAAAAGAAGCTCAAGTACTACAATTTTCTATTTCTAATTTTAAACGACTCAATTTATTAAAACAAAATGTTCGAATTAGCCACTTAAATTCAGAAGAAACCCAAACTCTATTAGAATTATGTTCTGAATTTAATGATATTTTTCATTTACCTGGAGACATTTTATCAAAAACCAACTCAATTCAACATCTAATTACTACTACTTCAAATATTCCTATTACAACCAAGCAGTATCGATATCCAGAAATTCATAAACAAGAAATTAAATCACAAATTCAAAAAATGTTGGAACACAATGTTATCAAACCTTCAAATTCACCATAGTGCTCTCCCCTTTGGTTTGTACCAAAAAAAGATGACGTTAGTGGAAAAAGGAAATGGCGTATTGTCATAGATTACCGAAAACTGAAAGAAATTACAATCGGTGATTCTTTTCCTTTACCAAACATAGAAGATATTTTAACCTTCGTAATACTAAGTGGGGTAATTTTGTACCCCAAATTGGTATTTTTTCGTGGTTATGGCGATAATTTTTATTTGCGTATTAATATTCGATAATCCTTTTAAATATGCTCTTTCTAAGTATTTTCTAATTGTTATATAAAATATCAAATGAAAAAACCATGCCATTCAGTATTTTTAGACGTTCAAAGTAGATGGGGTACAAAAATACACCAGTTAGTAATGTACGTAGTCGTGCGAAATCTCTAACAGACAAGTTGATTCCTGTCTTTTTTCGAGTTCAGATTTGTAGGATCGCTTTCGCTCATATTGATTTCGACTCTTATAGTGTAAATAACAGTCTGCTTGGTTATTTGTGTGTTCGCGCTATTATATCTATAGTTATTTCGAAGTGGTTGGAATTTTGATTTGTCGGGTAAGTAATGCTTGTTTATTTTTATTAGACATGTGTTACTATTTTACTTTTGTTATAGAAAATCTATTTAGATGTTAGAAAATGGCTGGTGTAAAGCCTAAAAATGTAAACAGACTCACCGAGCAAGAATTAGAAATGTATCATGATGGAAATCTTAATCTTGGGGAAGATTTGCCTTAGGAAGTGGAAGACAGTGAAGAAGAGGACATAGTCGAAAAATTGATGCTGTACCGGATGAAATCTTGACGCCTGACGAGGATGGTCAGCTCTTGTATGATAACCCTGACTTTTTATCAATGCCTACTTTCACTGGTAAGGATGGCACTCTGTGGTGCAAAAGACCTATGAGAGGTACTAAATCTACACCCAAGAACATAATTAGGCACGGATTGGGCCTTACAAATTACAGTAAGGATTTTGAAAGTATCAAGGAGACGTTTTTTTCTTTTCATGTCTAATGAAATTTTAGAAATTATTGTTGTAGAAACAAATAAAAAAGCTCTCTATGAACATGAAAAGTGGAATCAGGAAAATCCTGAAAATAAAAGAAAATGGATGCCAACTGACCTTATCGAAATAAAAGCATATCGTCGCTTATATGACAAAACCTCGTAACTGACAAAATTTGAAAATTGATGTTTTCGCGCCAAACGTTTAATAATGCTCTAGCCCAGTGGTCGCCAACCTGTCGATCGCGAGCTACCGGTAGCTCGCGGAGGCAATTCTGGTAGCTCTCACAACGATTTTAATTTAAAAAATACAAACTGCAAAAATCAGAGAAGCTTCCGAAAATTCCACAAAAAAATCTAATTGTCATAATATTAAACATAAACAGCGGCAACGTTGCGGTGAGCGATCTGCCGCTGACGCCATCAAGCTAGAATCGGCTAGAACCGACCAGCCGGACCAGCGCGTTAGTGTTCGAGAACGATCTGGATTGCTTTGAACGGGATAAATACGCACGGCGCGGCGACATTGCGCTTAGTTTAAAACTGAACGCGTAACCAACGTCCAGCGGTTGGGTTAGTAGAGAACAACAAAAATAATATTATGGCAAGCAGTTGTAAGAAGGTAAAGACATACCACTTTCATTCGGAATGGGAAGAACAATACTTTTTTACAGAAGTTAAAGATAAAAATGTGTGTTTGTTATGTAATACTTCGGTCTCCGTTGCTAAAAAAGGAAATATTGAGAGACATCATAAAACTGTACATTCTAATTTTGAAAAATCATTCCCACTACATTCTGCCGCCAGAAAGGAGAAACTGAAACAGTTAAAAAAACAGTTAATTGGACAACAATCAATATTTTTAAGAACAGTCGACAAAAATAAGGCTGCAACTGAAGCATCGTACCGTGTGTCCCAGATAATTGCACAAAAAAAGAAACCTTATGAAGACGGGGAAATGATAAAACAGGCGTTTTTAGAAGCTGCTGATTCGTTATTTGCCAACTTTAGAAATAAAGACGAGATAGTTTCAGCTATAAAATCTATGCAACTTTCTGCTATTACAGTGATGAGACGTGTAGAAGTAATGAGCAATGATATTTTTTTACAGTTAAGAACTGACTTAGATAACTGTGTTTATTTTTCACTTCAACTGGATGAATCAACAGATGTCGTTGACACTGCCCAGATGGCCGTGTTCGTCAGGATGGTTTTTAGTGATTTTACGATTAAAGAAGATCTTTTGAAGTTCATTCCACTGAAAGGACACACTACAGGACAGGAGTTGTTTTCTCATTTAAAAAATATTATTTCTTCCGAGAAAATTCCAATATCGAAAATGGTAGGCTTGACAACCGATGGCGCTCCAGCTATGGTGGGTTGTGATAAGGGTCTGGTGGCGTAAAGATGAAACTTTTCCGCAATTTCTCTGTTACCACTGCATTATCCATCAGCAAGCATTATGTGGAAATTTCCTGAAACTAAACAACGTTATGAAACTGGTGGTAAAAATTGTGAACAAGATTAGAGCTCAAGCGTTACAAAGAAGATTATTCAGAACCTTGGCCGATGAAGTTGACTGTCAATACGGGGACCTACTCCTTCACTCTGAAGTCCGATGGTTAAGTAGAGGACGGGTGCCGAAACGTTTTAATGATGTCCTATCTGGCATAGTTCAATTTTTCAAACAACGCGATGAACCGACTCCGGAACTAGAAAATTCAATCTGGCTTAGAGATTTTGGTTTTCTCGTGGACATTACAGAGAAATTAAACGAACTTAATTTGCAGCTTCAGGGGAGAGACAAAGAACTAGCGGAAATGATTTCTGATATAAAAGCATTTATCAAAAAGCTGGAGTTTTGGGAACAAAACCTAATTAACAGCGATGCCAAGCATTTTCCTATTCTTTCAGAAAAAATATCTCAAAATCCATTAGAACCCTATGACAACAAATATCATGTAGAAATAATTTCTACCCTGAAGAATAACTTCAAAAATCGTTTTAAGGATTTCAATGAAATGGCTTTAGTAGCGCAGTTTGTTGTTTCACCCTTTATGGAAATTGATATCCAACAGTTTGCAACTTGTGTTATGCAGAACTTTGGCGAAGACATCGCTGCAACAGAAATATAAGTCATTGAGTTTCAAAATGATTTAGCCTTAAAATCGTTAGTCTCAAGTACTGAATGTATCTGGCCTATTGTAAGTAAAGACAAATATTCAGTTCTATGCCGTGTTGCCTTGAAAGTGAAAGCATTATTCAGTTCAACCTATTTGTGTGAATCTTCTTTTTCCAATATGAAGTTTATTAAGAACAAATATCGCAATCGACTTACAGATGAACATTTGGATAATTGTATTCGAATGGCTGCATCAAATTATACTAGAAACATTAAAAAAATTATCGATGAGTCTGAGTGTCAGCCTTCTCATTGAACGTGCTTTTTTATTTTTCAATGTTTATGTTCATGATAGTGCGTTACTTTTTTGTTGTTATTATTAACTATTTTTAAATCATACGTGACATGCCGTTGTGGCTGGATAAAAGTTTGTGTTTATTTTTCAAACACCTTCGTTTGATAGGTAGGAATGTAGCTATGAACAAGTACGTACTAGTAATATTAGTTATTTTGTTATTAGTTTATTATTAGTACCTATGTATTATGTATTACCAGTTAAATAGTAAAATAAATACATATAATGATAAATTAACTGTGGATTATTTCATTTACGTTGCGTTACGTGGCTTCCGTGTGGGTAGCTCGCTGTTTATTCCAAAATTAACAAAGTAGCTCAACACATTGAAGAGGTTGTGCTGAAGGAAGCATTTCGTGGAGGCGCAGTTCATTGGATCAGTGTGGCATACAGTGTAGTTACATGGAAGTAAAAAGAATAACTTAATCTTACTTATAAGGTAAATTTAATTTAATACTAGTTATTAATTTTTTATCCTAAACATTTTTAATGAACATAGAGATCCCTTAAAGTCTTAAATAATTATAAAAATTCAAATATGTAGATTTTAATTTTTTGGAAAGAAAGTTGACTATATAATCTTTCTAAAGAAAACATATAAACAACATTAATTGTTACTTTTCACAAGTATCTATTTTATGGACCCAAAATTTTCAAAGTGGAGTGCTAATTACAAATCTTGATATTTCACACCTGCAGATTTCTCGAATTGACAAGCCTTTTAATACTCATTTACTTATAATGTCTGCATTATTTTCAATTTACTTCTGATAATGTACATTATATTTCTCAAAATTCTCAATAACTTTTAATTCTCATTAATCTCTTATTGTCTCATTTTAGACAATTCACAAAGCACATCTTTGGTTCAAAACATAACAAAGCAACTCGTGCAGTTTAAAAGCGCACAAGCGTGCGTTCTATGCACAGTGGAATACAAAATAATAATTCACCTTCTTTCAACTTGACAAATATTCGCTTATTCATTGTGTGACAAAATTATCTAAAGGTCCATAAGCACTAATTTTAGTTTAAAAGCTTGCATTGTACATAACATGGTAAGTACAGGCAAGATACTTTTGAAACAAGCATGAGTAAATACATTAATTGATACAAAAATAATAAAGTAAAATTAAGTTACACGCAGAAACTTTAGTTATTTGGGCTAGTTTTAAAGGAAATTAAAAGAATAAAATAGTAAAGGGCAATTATAAAACCCAAATAAATAAAATTCTCTTTGTTGTATATAATAAAAAGAAAAATACTTAGCTTTTTTAAAAATATTTCTTGGTACGTAACGGGTTGGTACTTAGGTTGCGGACGTCAGATTCTCCTCACTCGTGCTGGCTTGCATTAAGACTCCTATCGTAAGAGTCAATAAGTCTTCATTTTCCACTTCTATTCTAAAGCTGAGTGGCTGGTCCATATTTGTGTGTCTCTCATTCGGTACATCTTCTACGTTTTTGCTTGTTTGCACAACAAAAAACGATTTTATGAACTAACATCTGAAATAAAAGAACTCAGGGTAACTATCAAATGCCTGGCATCCAAAATCGGTAACAACAATGGTTCAACTATTTAAAATTGCGCTCTGGAACACCAACGGATTAGAAAGCCACAAACAGGAAGTAGAAGTATTTCTAAAATGTAACAGCATTAACGTACTATTAATAGCAGAAACACACTTCAATTCCCAAACGCACTTCAAAATTCCGGATTACATTATATATGATACTCAACATCCAGATGCAGATCGTAGAGCGAGAGGAGGATCAGCAGTAATCATTAGAAAGCAAATAAAGCACTGTGTACTGCCAGTATACAAAAGGGATTCTTTCCAAGCAACTAGCATAGAAATAGAAGACTGGTATGGTCCGCTGGTAATATCAGCAGCATACTGTCCACCGAACTATCGCCCCGACAAAGAAGGGCTGAAGGAATACTTCATTTCTCTTGTAAATCGCTTCATGGCGGGCGGAGACTACAAGGCCAAACATCCTCACTGCGGATCGCGCCTATCCCCCCCCAGGCAGAGGCAGAATCCTATATCAGTTATTACAAGAAGAACAGTTGGGTCACCTACCCATCTATGAACCAACGTACTGGCCAACGGATCCTGTACAAATTCCAGACTTATTGGACTTCTTTGTGATAAATACCATTGGCTCGAAGACACTTATATATAAAAGCCAGTTTTGATCTGACGTCTGACCACTCTCCAATGATAGCCACTGTCAATGCAATCATAACACATAGAAGTAAACCACCCTAACTTTACAATTCAAAAACTGACTGGGAATACTTTAGAGTGCTAATTGAGGATAGCATAAATCTAGATGTGCCTCTCAAAATAAACGAAGAAATTGATAATGTAGACTTAAGTTTTGTCAAAACAATACAAATTGCTACCTGGGAAGCAACACCAAATTCTCCACCCAAGAAAGTAGAACATACGTATCCTACGGTTCTGAAGGAAAAAGTAGCCCAAAAACGACGGCTAAGGAAAATATGGCAACGTAGTAGGTATCCAGACGACAAAAGAAGATTAAACGATGCTACTAGAGAACTCAAGGAGCTGATACGGACCCTCAAAAATGACAATTTTACCACCTACGTAGAAGGGCTATCAGCTACAGCTAACACAGACTACTCGTTAAGGAAGGCAACGAAGGCCCTTAACCAACCAAATCAACAAGTACCTCCTATTCGTAAAGCGGATGGCTCCTGGGCGCCCAATAACAAAGTAAAAGCACAACCGTCAAGGAAGAAATTAATAAGTTTAGTGCAAAGTATCTAAATAAGTTAGAAGTGCATCCTAATCCTCTGGCAGTTAATTTACTAGACAATGGTGCCCAAACGCAAAGACTCAAAAGACATAACACGCTCGACTACTTAACTTGCAATAAATGTCACAATCAAATTAATTAAGTAAATACAAGAGGGTCGTCATTGGACGCCTTCTCCCATACTGCTTAATACGGTCAACATAATTACTTATTGTCAGATGCAATTGACAGATTGTAATTAACTAATAAATACAAAAAAAAAAGTTTACTTACACGTGAACCCAAAAATCAATTTGAAGAGATATAGTGCAACCCAGGGCGTTGTAGATTTCAAGAAATTCATTAACAAGTTCTATTTCTTACTGGTTTCTCGGAAGTTTAAAACGTCTTATTTACATGATTTTTTCAAGTAGTGTTTGTCAAACTCTGCATCGCTCATAAAACCCTTTATTTGCGGTCGAACATATATTACCATTATAATTTTTGCATGACTTATTTTAGGACAGCTTGCTGATTATGATCAGTCGCTTTGTCGAAGCTCTTAACAAACCAAATTTGTAGTTGAAGCTACACTTTCTTGGAGTTTACAAGAGATTCACGAACGACATTTTTCTCTTCGGGTGTTAGGTTAATGCCTTTGGGCCACTGCTTTTTTACAAAATTGTTTTTCCTTTTCCTATTATCCTACTCACATAAAAAGTAACAGAACTTTGTGTACTTTTGCTGAAGTACTACTACTAAGTCAATTAAATACTTTGGTGTTATAGAAATAGTAATTTTAATTTCTGTTTTGTTTACGATAATGCGTCGACATAACGAATGTGGAGGAATTTTCGTAAACACTAAAAATACTATTTCTATAACACCAAAGTATTTAATTGACTTAGCATTGTTCTTTACTGTAGGTCACAAGCACTACCCATTGTTTTTGTGATCATGGTTACCTGATAATTGCATGTCATAACTACAGGCCAAAACTTGGGACAAGCATTTTAAGGCAAACGGTTGCATTTACGCGTATGAACTAAGAGTACCTTATTTTTGTAATTTTTAATTCTCTTTCAGAAAATAACATAAAATTTTAAAATATGCTACTAATAACAAAGTTAGAGCTAATATAAAATTTCAGTGGTAGGTTAAGTGCCTCTTACGGTCAAGTCTGGTTAATGAAAATAATTTTGCGACTGTAGTACATAATTATAAGTAGGTATACCAAATTTCAAAGAAATATCTTTAAATTTGTGGAAATTACAATAAAAAGAAAAAATAAAACATTTAACTTTAAGGCCCTATAACTTCTTAAGGAAGGACTTTCTGCCTAAGGTATATTAGGTTTAATCGGTTTATTTTTACCTAAAGAATCTATGACTAAACGGTGGCCCATTCTTTCTGAGACACCCTGTATAGCAGAAAATTAAGATACATGCATTCACACAAAATTAACACTAAGTTACCGTATACGTTCAAAAGTTTTTTAAACCCTAGTCGTATGAACGCCATTTTAATAATCAGTTTTAATTAAAATTTGTGAATGCTAATTTTTATTCTGTATATCTGCATTTCTCTTATCGATGGTTTAGCAATTTGTAAGGCTTACATGTGTCCAGTCGCATAATGCTGCTTTATTATAAAATACAGCAGAAAAATAATTGTAGGGATTTTTAAAGTAAATGTTTTCCAAAGATTTTAATTTATATTAAATGTTCGTTCAAACAATTGCGGCTGATAATCTATAGCCCAACTCTGTCCTTATTATTAAATGCAACGACTATAGCATATATTTAAATAATTAATACAATTACAAAATGCTTAAAATTGATAATAGTTTGATTTTAAATGAGTTAAATTATAAAAGTGTGATAGTTTTCATTTCCGTTGGAGTCTTAAAATGGGTTTATAGTTGAGAGGGAAGAGTTGAAAATTTCCAAGAAGTAGTTATAGTTTGCAAATGATAATATGTAGATAATCGTATTTACTGCAAATGCCACCGAGAATTAGTGAATAAGTCCAGTTGATTCATAAAATTGATTTTAAGTTCTAGGAAAGATTGTTCTTAATTCTCAATAACCCTACAGTAAGATATCCGCAGTCTGTGATAATTTTAAACCATACCGAATAACTTATAGACTTAAAAATACACAAATTGTGTTCATACAACGCTTTAAAAAGAGGGAATGACTAAACTTGTCACCTTCAGAAGTTGCGTTCGAAGTTTTTAGCTTTTGCGCTAGATGCGTGAGTTCTCCCAAAAATTGATATACTAAATGTCGTATTAAAATATTGACTAACAGGAGACTTACTTGATTCCAGAATATTAATCTGTTCGAATCATTTCTGTTTGAAACAGATTCGGTTTTTTAGTATTCATTCAAATAGTTGCTGTACATCATAATTATAAAATATTTTGATAATATAATCCCTATTCCATAATTATTGCTTTAACAAATAACATACCGATCAACATCTATTTACGCAACTCGTCTTTATTGTATTGTGGAATGTTTATCTTCATAATTTTAACAATTCAGTTCTTAACTATTTCTTCTTTTTAATTTAATTCTGTAGTAAAATATAAATTACAGTTATAAACTTATCATAGTTCTCACTATATCCTATGCTAAATTACACCACCCTCGTGGTATCTCTATCCACTCACAAAGAGTAGTAGGTACACCATGTCTACGTACGACGGTGGTTATACTATTGAAAGAAGTCTTGTCGAAGGCTCCCTCAGTATCTATAAATAGGGTCGACATTTGATTGTCCAAAGATCTTTCCATTCTATTCGCCGCCGCATGTAGCACAGATTCGATAGATCACCCTGGAATGTATGCATGTTGATTAAGGTACAGTGGATGAGAAACAAGCTATTATTTGTCTGTCACGCAGTCTCTTAAGCGTCTTTAAAGAGAACGATGCAATACTGATGAGACGATTGCATTAGGCTAATACAACGTTTCTCAAACTCAGCCCCCCCCCCCCCGAGGGGGGAAGCATAAGTCCTCAAAGTGGGGCGCAGCAGAAAAACAGTAGAATAGATATTAGTATATTGAAACTAATACAAAACATTTTTATTTAATGCTTAATGTTTATCGTATTATTTTTTAACAAAAGATAGCATACATAATGTACTTAGGAGTACAATCTTACTTACTACAGTTTATTTAAACAAACTAGTGACTTAAATGCTCCTGTTTTTAACTGCATAGCTTGTCCAAGTTTGCTTCTAAATAAGTAACCGCTACACATAGTTCACGTTCGATGTTAAGGCGGTTTCTGTATTTCGGTTTTGTACAATCTACTGCAGAGAAACCAACTTCGTATAGAAAAGATGTAGGAAATGGTAGTATAATCTGCATAGTATATGAATAACGCTGAAAATTCCTCTTGCGAGATAATCTAAATCTCGAGAATGGTTGTCGACGAAAATTGTCTCTTCTTTTATGTACTTGATGTTAAATCAATCAATTTTGACTCTTCTTCCAACTATAAATCTGTAGGCGTGACTTCAAACTTGTTTATTATCCACCTGTATTTGGTCAGTCTTCATTTTCATAGAAGAAGCGTTTAAAAGTTTTAGATAACGTTTCTGAATGATGTTCTATGCATCTAAAGATGACACATGCATTTGTATGAATTAGTTTTTTATCGTTAATAAATGTTTTTAAATTAATAAACATTTCTGTGTCTTCACTGTTTATCTTGTTTGACCGAAGTTACAATTTTCAGGAAAAGCCGTTATGTTTAGCTGATAGTTGTAACATATGAGTATCATTTCCTTGCAACTGGGTATTTAAAATATTTAATATTTCAAAAATGTCAGTCAAATAAGTTTCATTATGAACAGTTCGTCAACAAAATTCTCACCATCCTTGATATTTTCTTTTTTTAAACACGCATCTATTTTCTGCCTAAGCTCAAAGACCCGTTGTATAACTTTTCCACGTGATAACTACTGAGATTCGCAATAAAACAATACCGCTGAGTGGTCAGCGCGTATATCATCACACATTGAATTAAATGGTCTTGCCCTTAAAGGTTTTGTCTTTATATAATTTACAACATAAAGTACAGTGAATAATACCAAATGAAATCCTGATTTCCTTCGAAGCAGTGAGTGATTCTCTGTGTATCATGCAATGGTGCGAAGTGGCATTTTGATTCTTTTGCATATAAGTGCTTATAGACCATCATATTTTCCTGCCATCGCCCATGCCCGTCAGTACAAACATCAACACAGTTTTTCAACTCCAGGCTAGAGTTTATAATATAATTATGAGTCATTTGAAATAGATCCGCACCTGTAGTTCCTCGCTTATAGATGCATGCTCGCAGTAACGAACGTAGGTTTTCAAATATGCATCTTTGAAAATATCCATTACCTCGTGTAGCTGAATAGCCAATAATTTGTATGTAAATTTCGAAAGAAGTTGCTTCTACGGATCCTCTGATATATCAATTTTCTGAATCTCTTTAGCATAACTATCTCCAAGCATTGTTGCGACAATATCAGCGACATCAGGAAGAATAACGTTTTCCGCAATAGTGTGAGGTATCTTGCACTTGGCTATGCGATGTGCAACTTTATAAGGTGCAAGCAGAGCTCTTTGAGGTTACGGCAAAACTATATTAAAGGCTAATTTCTGATTACTAAACTTTTTAATTTCTTCACAAATCAATCGCGAGATTTATTTTCATGATCAGTACGCTTTCTTTGCAAATGTCTCTTTAGTTTATTAGGTTTCATACTGTCAACAGACAAAATATTTAAACATATTATACACTGTAGTCGCTCTCCACCATTAGCAACAGCATTTATAAAACCAAGATTCAAATACTCGTCACAATATCCTAGTTTTGCTGAAAATACTGTTTAGAACCGATTAAATATTTTCGCGTGTTGAAAAATATTTGCACAAACTTTAAATCACTCAGGTGCAACAAAACATAAACGAAATATTATATGCCTACTCGCTGCTACGCATACTATTAAACTAACCTAACTGAACATGCATCGTGGTTGTATACGTTCTGTCCCCACTGTCACAATTTCTGGATCAATCTACAACGTTCTACTGGGCGATAAACTTTAAATCTTACAAATATCTATCGAAGATGATGTTGATTCACGCAAACAATTTTAAAAAGTAAAGAATAAGAATTAGATAATATTTTTATTTTTAACAAGATGAAGCCACATGCTCTTGTACATAGGTAGATCCGTCATAATGAACTAACCAAGTGGTCAACACGTTTATCTGATCTAATATTTTGACAATGTTTTTGTACGGCAATCTCAAGTCGAATATATATGCAACTATTCATAATCACTGAAGATGACAAAATAGTGGAAATATAGGCTAATATAATGTCAAAATCGCCAAAAAATGTTCGATGAGTTCTCCGGCAGGCTACTATATTGTGACGCAGTTGGAGGAGTCTATTTTAAACAAATAACTTTACCTCTACATTTCATCTTTTATAACTTTAACTTAGTTTTAGTTTAGATAACGTGTATTAGAATCCATTCAATTTAAAAGAGCCAATCGCATGCAGAATTAAGGGTTTTTTTAAGTTCTTACCCAGTCAACCATGCTAAATTAAAAATTTTGCATTATTAAAGTATTATTGGTGGTCTTTTGTAGCTACGTTTTGTATAGTTTGTTTGGAACAAATATTTCAAAGTTAAGAAGGAAAGGGAGTTCCTTTTATTAGGTTATTTCCGTATCCTCAAATCTATCTCAAATATAGTTGCGTCGTAGGTACTTCTCCACCAAGACATTTGTTGGGAATTGACAGTCATTATTCACAGATCAAATTCCTCCGTTTAAGGAAGGAGCGAGCGCTCCTCATGAAATCCCGCGCAGCTAGCGCTGAGGATTTTTAATTACATTTATACAAGTATCTAACAAACCCACATTGTGCTTTACATATTGACAGCACTGACAGCACTGTTGTGCGTATGCTTATTAACACTTCTGTGTAGTGAAAAATGGGGGAAATCCAAATATATAACATCTATATAGTGCATTGTATAAAAAAAACTAACTGGGGAATGAGAAAAATATATACAGATTTCCATTCATATAAAAAATGAAAGGAAAATATACGTATACAAAAAATATAGTTATATCATATTATGTATTATATTATTATATTATAAAAGTGGACAGAACAATTAGAAAAATTGTATTGATTTTAGCAATCTACAAGGTGATCAATTAGAAGAATAAAAGGACAGAACAACACAAGGAATAGAAAAATATAAAATCAGATTATCGTTGTTGATTTATCTAGATCAAAAAACATTCCCACATCTTCATTCTCCACGCGGTTCATTTAGTATCTTTAAAAACAGCCATTGAGCAAAAAGAAAAGCGTAGCTCAACTGGTTGCTACATAATTTACTAAACAAATGATATTATGATATCTTTCACGTATATAGGTTGAATCCCTGTATAAGTCGCTTCTTAATTGTAAATGAGTCCCGTAGGTGAAGTGCAACGGAAACTCTCGCAATCAATCTGCATCTCTTTATTTAGGTTAATTGGGAAACGTGTGGAAACCAACCAATGTGCTTATGTACTGACGTTCTACTGAAGTGTTCTCAGGAAAACTTTGCATGCGCAGGGACTTTACGTTTAATGAACGTGTGTAATTATAGCTGCATGCACTAATTAATTAACAGGAAAACGATGAATGCATGCAAATATTGCCTAATAGAGGGTATATACATTAGCAATCTACAGTATACCTACGTCTTCTCATCAAAGAGCATCACTTATCCCACTTGATATTGTACGAGTAGTATATACCGATGAATCCAATTGAATGTTGCGAATTGATATATAATATGCGTATAATACGATGGGAGTTTTTTATGTTATCTACCTAAGTATGAAGGAAACAAGCTAGACAACACGCAACATTTTATTTTTCAACGTTTGCTTTCATTAGTTTATCAGGTCAGCATACACAATGCTATACAAGACAGTGGTGTTAATATTTAGCACTTTAACTTTATCCTGTTTCTAGCGAGGTAACGGGGGGGGGGGGGGGGTTCTTCAATTTCTAATTTATTTGATTGACATTAGTTTATTCTAAATTCACTTTATTAATAGTAAATGTCTTGAGGCAGTTGGCGTTTAAGTCTTGTATGTACGAATTTTTTACCAGTAAAGTAATGTTTTGCCCCTGAGCACGAGTTGAGTGTTCTAAAATATTTACAGGTCATCTTAATACATTCAGTGAATTCAGGAATTCCTAGTTTTTCGTGGTTTTGACAGTTTCTTGCATACCAAGGAGCGTTGATGGCTATTCTAAGGATTTTGTTTTGCATTCGTTGGAGCTTATTGCGTTTTATTTGCTGCTCCCCATACCGAGCATGCATATGCATTATCGGCCTCAAAATTGCATTCTAGATAAGTATTGCAGTTTCATTTTTAGTGCCGATTTTCTGTTTAGTACTGAATATAGTGCTGTAAATCTTGTGTGGCATTCAGATAACTTTTTGCTGATATGATATCCCCATGTGAGGCGCCTGTCCATGTAGACCCCTCGATATTTAATTGCACTGTCCTTTGGGTTCCATAGTATTTCACTATTATCTATTGATAAGTTCATCATAGGAATTTTCTCTCAGAGTGAAAATGTTCGCTTCACATTCGCTAGCATTAAGTGATATACACTATCCTGTAATTGTTGCACCGCAGTTGGTAGGTCCTCATGTTGAGATGTGATGGCAGTATCGTCTGCATACATTGCTAAGGAGCTAACGTCGGTAGTTGGTATATCATGTACGTACAGGTTGAATAACATGGGGCCAAGGTTTGATCCCTGAGGGACTCCGTCATTGCAACTTCTTACTTCTGATGTCGTAGAATTTATTCTAACTGCAAATTTACGATTTACGATTTTTCAACATAAGAACCGTTAACGCTTACACACTTATTCCAACAATTTCCTAATAACGTTATGCCTTCGAAAAAAAATTCTTCTGATAAATCTACAAAATACGACTCCGTAGAATTTTCAAGTCCTCATTCGACAAAAAGCGACGCCTTTTCAAGCATTTTTTGAGTTTTGGAAAGAGATAATAGTCACAGGGGGCGAGGTCGGGACTTTAGAGTGGAGGTTGTAATTCCTCACAGCCGCATTCATCAATTGCTTCTTTAACGATTCATGCTTTATGCATCCTGCAGTTGTCGTGCAGAAGTACAGTTTTCTGGGCAAGATTGTGAGATCTTTTCTCGCGTATATCTGCTCTCATATTGTTTATTGTTTTTTTGGAGACAGCGACAGAGAGAATTGCGTCTTCGCCTTCTTGGGTGGTGGAGAGCTCTTATGAAGCCATTGCATGGATAATTGTTTCAAGTGGTTCCCAGTGGTGTACCCAGGTCTCATTCCCAGTTACAATTTTAAAGAAGAAGTCTTCATCTTGGGATAAAGCCGTCAAATTATCCTCGCAAATTTGTAGCCTACATAATTTTTGTACAGGAGTAAGCAGCCTGGGAAACCACCGTGCTGACAGCTTGCTCATTCCCAAATCTTCATGTAGGATCACTCTTTTTTGCACCTCTAACTCTATATACAAATGACAAATCTTAAGCGTGTTGTATCAAACTTACAATACACTCAAAAATGTCACAGAGACTTGACATAATAAAATTATCACGACAGCATTTTGTTTCCATAGCTAGGTAGATAACATAACAAACTCCCCTCGTACTGTCAAGACCCAACTGCACTAAGTTTGAATTTGCAAATTGCGAAGCATGTACGATATTGCACCGCTTGGTTTTGCTAATGAGCTTTTTTTCTACATTTGCATTCGATTATTAATATCTTAGTTCTATCGCGTAAAGGGTAAATTTGAGGTGATGTGAAAATGTTGTTTTGAGTGTAATTTATGATTAGAATTGACAAAGTCGTCCAGGAATAGGGAGCCGTTGCAGAGAAACAACTAACATTACGCCTCGTGCAACAACCAAGACCAACCCCGACGGAGTAGCAATTGTGTTGTTAGAAGGGCACCTTAAGGGCACCCAAGCAATCTTGGTTGTCAAACAGAAATAGCTCTACTCTTGTAACTTTTCACAATTATATTATAATAAGTGACATTATTTGAACGATGTTGTTTGATTGCTGCTACGATTAAAGCTGACAAAGGGTCCTAAAGCTGTAGGGAACCATTTCTAGGTGACAGAAATATTTTAATTAGATGTTAGGGAGGCATCTTAAAGTACATGTGTCTGAAAATGAAACACAAGAACAACTCCAATGGTAAAGGTCTACTTCGCAACTGGCCAAGATTAATTTAACATTGTATGAAAATGCCTAAATTTACGTATATGTTAAAGTAATGGAAGTTATGAAATGATGTTGGTTTAAAAAGAGCAACTATGATTCGAATTACTGAAGGCAAGGGACAGGGAGCCGTTCTGGAGGTGTACAGCAAAGGCTACACCTCGTACTACGCGAACAACGAAGAGCAGCTCTGACGGAATAGCAATTGGGGTGTTAGAAAGGCACCTTAAAAGGACCCGTTCCTGTGAGTGTTAGACACGAGTGGCGCATATTTTAAAGTTCAAGCTCATAACTTGCCGCTGTTAAGTTAATATTACCCGAACTTGAAAATCCAAACGAAAGAAAGTATCAAACCCATATGTGCTGAAAGCGAATGTGTTTCGTTCCTCGTTCCTCGTTCCTCAACTGCTTAGCATTACCAGGGTATTCCTACACAACGCAGATGTTTAGTCTACGTCTGGAGAAACGTGTTTAACTTTGGGTAGTCACAGTTTTAGTAATATTAATTTAAGTATATTGAAACTATAGGTACTATGATTACCACCGATGTGGTGAAAATTGCTAATTTTCATAAAACAATATCGGTAATCTAAAATTTTAAACCGATTAAATAAACGGGAAATTCTAACATTTACTTCTGTAATAGGACTAAAATCATTATGATCCTGTCCTTTACTGTACCAAGTAAAAGCTGTCGTTTAATTTTAAATATAAATTTGTAACTTTATGGGGTGATAGATTGCCCTAACTTCAGATTTCCAATACAAAAACTTTCACATTATTTGCACATATTTAAATACTATACATCATTAGTTAGTTTAAGGCCGTTAGCAAATAATCACACAGGTTTGTTTAATAACTGATGCTAAATGGTTACTAAGCATATTCTAAAGCGGTATTCGGTCACGTCTCTACATTCAAGAAAGAAATCTGCAAATTATCATATTAATATTTTCAGTTTTGTAAATACCTAATAAGAATTTTGTTCCTTAAATAGCTATAAGAAAATAATATACTATCTTAAGATATTATAATAAACCTATAGGTCAAGTAGGGCATTAACGATGCATTAGAATGATATAGTGCATCAATATATACTAAATTCTCTCATAACTAACTTTGAAAGATAATTCTAAAATACATGACTAGCTGCTTTAATAAAGGGAGTTAAAAACCACAAATTAATTAATTTCACTCATTGTTTAAAAGAAAATTGTAAATCATATGTAGTTTTGAAATAAATTAGAGTAGCTTTAGGAGAAAATATATCAAGAGTATGAGCATACTTTACAAACAGTAATAAGCACAAGTTTCACCTTCTCCACCATCATTAAACCGTGTGAACTTAGTATCATCTTGTCTGGACTAGGTTATATTGAAATTCATGAACATCTTACACCATTGCTTCTATTTAGCGAGTGCTAAGAAAAGTGCTACGAGAACGGAAAGTTAATAAGCACCTGTTACATAAAGGTTGTAAATTTTACGTACCTTAATTAATTAACCTGAAACTTCGCATAGTTGAAAAACCACAAGAAAAGGATAGGAAGTTCATCATTGTGACAGCTGCAAAAATTTTCGTTTTGCAGAGCTAATTACAACGGATAAAGAAGAACAAAAACATTGATACAGTAATTAACTGTACTATTTCCCTGTCGCGTTAATTAACATTTCTAATAACAAATTATACTTTAAAAATAATACAATTGAGAATATGGTAAAGGCATAAAGACGATTAATGCGGGGTGCATGAATAGTCTTTATGCCTTTATGTCGCGATAAGATTCTATAAATTTAATTTATTTCCTGGTATTCAATTATTTCACATTAATAGGTAACACTTGCGGATTGTAATTAGTATTATATGATTAATTTCTATCCAATCGTTGTGTCTTACTATTACAATTACATGCACAGTCATTTAGGAGTGATGATGAGGCTTACAAATTTTAAACGGAACCAAACAAAAAAAATGTATTTAGAGCTTACAGTAATCAAAATTTTGAAATAATCAAATTTTGATATACCTACAGTATTTTAAAATTAGAAGTGATTTACGATAATGTATTACAAATATATCTAAGGTCATCAACACTCCTAAATAAGTAACGTATTTCTAATGTTATGGCTAGAGTTAAGCGTGTTTTTAAACTAAATAGAAAATACATTAGGGTAAGTTTCAGCGTTCCGGTTTTCCTTACTGTTTAGACCCATATACTTTATAAATTGTATATTGCATATAGTACAAAGAACGGCCTAAGGCTTATATTATTGCATATATGAGTCATTCCATATCAGATCCCCCAGCTAACTTTTCCACATTCATCAACAGCCTTTCCGTCCCACTGCTGGGCATCGGCCTCTTCTCTGCCACGTGTTTCTTCTCAGCGCTAAGGTCGAAACACAGGGGACCTACAGTTTAACGTCAAATCCAAACGACAGAAATTCCAGAGAGGGTTTTTAGCATTAAGATCCCACGGTTACCAGCCGGATTGGGACATTGTATGTGGTGGGCTGCAGAGAAGATTTTTATAAATCTGGACAGTAAGGCGTAGGTTTCAAACCCAAGCCAGAATCGACATTTTATTCAGAAAGCGAGCGCTCTACCAACTGAGCTACCACCACCACTACATTACTATAACCAAATTACCAATGCATTTCCTTCCTAGGCACCTACTTTCCGATATATAAAAGAGTAAAATTTAAAACAACTGCGCGTACATAGGTACATGTTTCTGATGCAATACGAAGTGCAATATTTAAGAAAAAAAATCATATCATAAAAAATCAGCCAACTTATATCACCTCGTAATAAAAGTGTGTCGATTTAAGAAAAAATGTGTTATATAAACCTTGCTTACTTCTGAGAATTACTAATATTCAGTTAGTTTTGTTTATTAACAAACTTTTAAGTGGGCATTATGACTTGAGGCGGAGAAATTTGCAAGGCTTTCTTTTTTAACACTAAAAGTATGGTCTAGAAGTCTGTGAAAGAAAAGTAATGAGATTTTAGCTGCTAGTATATTATTTTAATATCAAATTTACTGACGAATCGTGGCAAATTTAAAGGCGTCCCTGTGTATATCATTTTGACGCAGTGACATGCCTTCCATTCAACTTTCACAAATGTTTCTTATGTATATCATTCAACTAGAATTCACTTGTTTTTGTTTTGTTGGTTTTTACTAGACAAGACCTGTGTTTAATAATTTTGTTTAACAGTTTTTAGAAGTGTGTTGATCGTAAATTTAAAGTTTAAAATCAGTTTACTGTTCTTTTGGTTATAAAATAACATACAGGGAATTTTTCTTTTTAGTATACATAGCCTATGTATACTTTTAAAAGAAACGCGTCAATTTCGCCTATTGTGTATGCAACCAACTATACAGACAACTCAAGCATACTGTGACCACAGCAATCAAATTAATTCAATGCTGAAAAATTAAATTAATCTTTATTTAGTGTCAAACAATTGTTAGAAAATTTAAATCAGAGGGATGCGTAATAAATTCCCATAAAATATAAACTGAAAGTAATCACGTTTTAACCGAAGAAATAAAATGAAATATTTTATGTTACGTTGAATAATAATAATTGAAAAAGTTTGCGATCGCCGGGAATTGAATTCGGATTAACTGCTTGGAAGGCAGCTATGCTGACCATTACACCACTTTGCCGCTGATGTATGTGTTTTGTACAAAGGAAATATAATGTGCACGGACCTTACGGAAACATCACCCTGTCAATTTTTACATTTAACAAAAAAGTCATCATTTGTGTCCTATATACAGGATGAAATACTTATTTAATATAAACATTGCAACAACATAACCTTCATACTCAAATAATTCACAACTATAGTGACGTCTGTTTCTGATTTTTAGTTGTCGGTATAGTTGGTTGCATACACAATAGGCGAAACTGACGCGTTTCTTTTAAAAATATACCTAGGCAATGTATACTAAAAAGAAAAATTCCCTGTATATGAAATTTGCGCAAAAATAATTTTTTTCTGTGAAAACCCGATATCAATATCTTAAATAGTATCTATGGTATAGCGAAAACAGAATCTCAATATGTTGCCTGCGTGAGGAGCTATCTTCCGTCCACGCACCGATGGGACAGCCTGTATATGGCGATTTTTTTAAACATTTAAACCATTAAAATGGATCCCACAATCAATAAATGTAAAGAAAATCTGTTTTTCTAGTTTACAATGTACCACCGGTATTTTTTTTTACTTCTATTTTTCGCTATTTTTCTTAGGCATTCTTTTCTCAGATTTCCCTAATATTCTGCATCTTTAATAGGCAGTCGTGGGCTAGCCGTCAATGCGTTAGACTTCTCCACTGGGGTTCAATTCCCAATACCCGAACATTAAATTTTTAACGGCCGTTCTCCTTCGCAAGGCAATGGCAAACCAGCGAGGTATTCTGCCTAGTATATCTTCGCTGGAGTAGAAGTGTTTACACTTCCAGTGGTTCCCACGTTAATCGGTAGGTCTGTTATGTCTGTGCTACTTTCAACCGCACAACACAGGCATAGGAGAGAATATCTCTACGCATCGTAAGATACAAAACACTCAAAGAAGACATCATTAACATTTGAAATTAAAACTATTGGATGGAAACGATATAAGATGCTTTGGAAGTTTTAAAAGCATTTTAATGCGCGGAATAAAAAATTGTATATCCACGGTTCCACAATGAGAGTAAATGCTGAATCATGGTATCTAAGTAGCGCCTCTAGAGGATCAAAACTACACGTATAAAGATATAAAATTATCGTAACTTATGATATATCAAAGAAAAAATTAAACTCTACTTACCTAGCTTCCAGGAGGGTACAAGTGAAACACGTTTTATAAGATAATGTATTTATTGTTAACTCTTTAATTACAACGTGACAACAACAAAAAAGTTAACGAAGCGAATATACAATTGCGATTCACGGCAAAATCACGTATGGTGATCTAATGTCATTCAACCAAGTGATTTATACTACTCGCAACAACAAATTTGTAATTGAATAGCAAAAGCTTTTAATACGTCAGAATAAAAATTTGAAGCAGAAACAACTTAAAATAATTGTTCAGCGGCTATAAAAATTAGAATTATAATTACTAACCAGATTAATACAACTAGCGTGCTGTATTTTATATACATAAAACTGCTTCTCAAAAAGAAACGTGTTCGACACTGAAGGGACTGTAAGGAAATGAAGACGGGTAACAACGAACTGACAACAGAATACAAGAAATAAAATGAGTTTGAAACTGTAAAGCGGACCTTATAGCATTTTATCAATGTTGATAAAATTGAATGCATTCTGCCTAACCATTTTCACCTCGCTACATTCGTATAGCAAATACGCGGGAATTTTAATGGAATATATTGGTTTATCGAAGTAAAGACAATTCTTTGTAGCGCATTGTAGCCGCTGATACAGCACGAGTTCATCTCTTTTTACTTTCCCATACCTTATAGGTATAGGGTAAGTATTGAATTCATGAAAATTTTCGAAATCGAGATTTTAACGGAAATATCCGTTTTGGGTCTCTAGGAACCCAAAAAAGTGGTTTTTAAAAAATGTCTGTCTGTGGGTGGGTACGTATGTACGTACGTACGTACGTATGTACGTATGTGACGCTCCTACAGCCGAAAGTATTGCTCCGATTTTGATGCGCTTTGGAATGCGGGGGTGTATCGAAAATTCATCGAAAAAATAAGCTTTTCAAAAAAATCCGAAACCGGAAGCGGAAGTTACGCATGTTTTTTTGGTATCACTTTTTTCGTGATTACAATTTTGAAACTTTTATCGCGGATAACGATAGAGGGTCATAAGACAAATCTGTTAGTTTTTTGCCGAACTCGCTAGCTTTAAAATGAAGGGCGCTATGATTTTTTGAAAATTTTGAGTTTAACGCCCAATTACTCGAAAACGGATGAATCGATTCAAATGATTTTTATTTTCTGAATAGTATATGAAGGGTAAAATGAGGTGATATAAAAAGTTTTTTGAAAAATTATAAGGGGCCTAAATTACGAATTTTCAAAATTTTGGAAATTTTCAAAAAATTATTTCTCAAAAACTGCTCCAAGGAATTTTTTTAAACTTCATATGTCGATAGACCTCGCAAGGGGCTATCGATATGTTTTTTGAAGAACTCCGTAATTTTCCTGTGGCGCCCTCTACGAAGCTTGGAAGTTTGAAACTTCAAACTCCTGTAATTAATAAACGAAAAAAGATAGGAAGCTGGGGTTTTCACTGAATCGCTCAGTACGTAATGGAGCATATGAATATGCAAAGAAATATTACACTCGTGGATATATGTAAGCGCACCGGCCCCCTCCCCCCTCTTTTTTAGAAAAATATTTTTTTTATTCTAACGGTTGTTATTTGTTTGCGTCAAAGAATCTTTTTCCGCGAAAATAAAAAAATCGATTTTTTATGCCCTACAAAATATAATTTCCAGGGACTTAGAAAATTTTACCTCGGTAGCAATAGCGATTGGTACTAGTTAGACCGCGCGACCGCGCGACGGCCTAGCGGTACGGACAGCCCTGCGCACTTTGGTTCAGAACCATTGCCATACTGTCGCGCTACATTCATTTCTTTAACCGGTATTACAACAACAAGTTATAAATTATTTATCAAAATTTTGTGTTTAATACTTAATTTTCGAAATCGAGATTTTAACGGAAATATCCGTTTTAGGTCTCTAGGAATCCAAAAAAGTGGTTTTTAAAAAATGTCTGTCTGTTATAAAATCACAGCAAACTCAATTTGCAGTCACAATAGCACGTATATAGTAGAGAATGAAGTATGGCTGGTTGCATATTAAAAGGAAATTAAGGGGCACCGCAGATATTTGGCGGGACTTCTTACAAGCCTTGTAAGTCTATTCGTTACGAGGCAAGGTTTTAGGATAGCGCTTGAACAACCGTTTTCAGGAAAATAACTCTACTGTTGAATAAAGATGATATGAACAGTTTCCAGTATGGGAAAGTCCAGGGCTATTACTGATGTGGCTGTGTTTTTAATAGCTATTTGGAAATTTTCCCACATTGTTTCTATGTTACAGTACTTTAGTTCATTTATGTCTCCTATTTTGCTTTCTAGCGTGTTTTGGTATCTTAAGAGTATGTCTCGATCTTTTAAATTCGTAATGTTGTATTTTTCCCTTGTTCTGGTATTTTGCGTATAGTTGGCTTTAATGCTTATTTTTAATCTTGCTCTAATTCGTGGTCCGACGCAATGTCAGCTGCTCTCATTGCTCTTACGGCTTTCAGGGAATTTTTCCATTTCGTTTCAACTATTACGTGATCTATCTGGTTTTTGTATCTACTTGCATGTGCTGTCCATGTTGTTTTATGTATGTCTTTGTGCCTGAATAGAGTTCCTCCTATTACTAGATTATTCATTGAGCAGAATTCTGTTAATCTCTCTCCATTATCATTTATTATCCCTATTCCGTGAATTCCCATTATCTGTTCATTTCCTGTATTATCATGTCCTACTTTTGTATTCCAATCACCAATAAGAATCTTTATATCTCGTGAGTACTTCTTCTGTAATTTTTGGAATACAGCTTGAGTTTGTTCGTAAAAGTTGTCTTTGATGTTCCCTTCTTGAGTATTGGTTGGCGCATATACATTCATAATTATTATATTTCCTCCCCATACTATTCTATCTGACGTACTTTCCCATTCTATTAACGATTTATTCGTTTCTCTACTTAACATAAGGCCTACTCCTCTTTCTTTATCTGCTTCTGTATCTATGTTTGCAGAGTATATTATTATGTTTCCATCTTTGAAACTCATTTTACCTGCTCCGTTCCATCGTGTCTCGCTAATTCCTAATATCTTATCTTATATTTGTTCATTTCTGTTGATATCTGGTGTAACTTTACTTGGCTCTGTCATTGTTCGCACATTCCAAGAGCCAATAGAAATTCCTTCTCGCGTGTCTATTTCACTATCTAATTTCCCTTTCTGGTTGCTTGGTGTCGTGTTTCTTGTTTCTGTTTTTAGTTTGTTCTCTTCTTGCTTTTTCCTTTCTTGCTCGTTTTCTTCAGGTTTTTTAAATGTTTGTAATTTTTTAATTTCGTATATTATTGCTTCTGGTGGTTTAGTAATCTTTGTATGTTCTAATTTTTCTACGGTAATTATTTCCTGCTTATTTAGCTGCTTATATTTTGTATTTGTTTTCTTCTCATTATTTTACCAAACAATTCTTCAACTGAAGTCATCCAAGAAGACCCAAATAAGAGGACTGGGGAAGAGATGGATACTAATTTCCCATCAATCAAACGCCCACGCTCAATCGCAAATACAGAAAATACTCAGACAACTGGAAAAGCCCCAACAAAGCGATTCCATCCAACGCAAATTCCCTCTGGTGAGGAAGTAGAAGTCAACATGCAATCTCTCACAAGGGAGTCGTTTAAAACAATATCAGAAAAAGAAACTACGTATACCCAGAAATCTACAATAGCTAATAAAAAAAATATACCGCATCCAAAGAATTATGAACAGGAAAAAGAAGCACTTGGAGAACAACTAAAAGCTATAGAACAACTTCTCATTGATCACGCTGATACCCTTCCCGTTAAATTCACACTCGAGTCCCTTACAACAGAATTTCTTATGTCTGCCAAATATACCCATGACCTCCTAGAGACAAGTAAAAAATACTCTATGGATCTGAATGCAATAATTAACACCTTATTCGACCTCCACCTTCTTCTAACAGAGATAAAAAGTTGAAAAATAGATTTACGCGCAAAGGAATGTGGTAATGAAAGCTACAGAACATACTTCTGAATACACTTCAGATAGATCTGAGTTATCAGCATATTAATTGCATTTTCATATATTTTCATAGAATGAAACCTATTTGTTTAATCCAGTTCAATTGTAATGGCTACTTTACACACCTCGAAAATATTCAAATTTTAGCCATGAGCCATCAACCGGATATAATCTGTTTTCAAGAAACTCACTTCAAAGATAAACACCGACCTTTACTTAGGGGACATTCATCCATACACAAAAAAAGGCTAACAGATCATGCAAGTGGGGGAGTTAGTACTTTTTGCAAGAACAGTTTGTACTATGAAAATATAAACTAAATGGCATGGAAATTACACATCAAAAATGTTGTAGACAGGTTGTAATTCGTCACTTAACGTTATTAGAATGATTTCACATCAAGAATGGGGATCTAAAACACAGACTCTTCTTGCTATTGTCAACGCCTCTATCCGGTCCAAAATGGAGTATGGACTATGTATACAGGGTGACAATAATCTACCCGTGTTGTATGGGTAACTTTGTTATTATAAGAGTTACAGAGTCGGTTAAATTACCAAAGTTGGGCAGAATTTTGACGCGAATTTAATGCCATTTTTGAATTTGACCTAGATTTTCAACTTTTTT
>JABXWE010000220.1:0-27244 GCA_014611495.1 Limonius californicus | reverse complement strand
AGTAGAGAATGAAGTATGCCTGGTTGCATATTAAAAGGAAATTAAGGGGCACCGCAGATATTTGGCGGGACTTCTTACAAGCCTTGTAAGTCTATTCGCTACGAGGCAAGGTTTTAGGATAGCACTTGAACAACCGTTTTGAGGAAAATATCTCTACTGTTGAATAAAGATGATATGAACAGTTTCCAGTATGGGAAAGTCCAGGGAGGCAGTCGCGTCCACTTATTTCTATTGTTTCTTCTTTTCTACACACAGCAAACTATTGCCATGTTAAATTTTTATGCACTTATGTGTTTCCTCAATGTATCTCCTATTGATGTGATATTGATTCACTACAATCTAAATTAAGACAAATTGTATTGATGGATAATTGACTATTCACCAGTTTACTTCGGTCAAATGCTAGCCGATAGCTGCCAATAATCTAATTCTCAGTTGAGGAACGATTAGAATTGGCAAAATTCAGTCGAATAACGGCGAGAATTGTACAACGTTCAATTGACCAACAATCATTTGACTAGCACGTTGCTAGCTGCCTCTGAGTTAGTCATTAATTGCCCATCACCAGTGGGTTAAATATCAGTTAGCTCACAACTGGAATTTGCTAACAAACAGTCGGCGAGCAATCACTTGGTTAGCTGCCAATAATGTAAATCTCAGTTGACGAACGATTAGAATTGGCTAAAGTTCAGTCCAATAACGACGATCAATTGACCAACAATCATTTGAATAGGGCGTACTTAACTAGAGAACACGTTGCTAACTGTCACTGAGTTAGCCATTAGTTGCATAATGACCAATAAGGTAACTATCAATTGACTAACGATCAGAGTTGGCAAACGATCGGTTATCTAGTGACTACTTGGCTAGCGATCACTTAGTTAACCATTAGTTACCTATTGATCAGTAAGCTAACTGTCAGTTGACAGCTATTGATTGTATGGCTAGAGACCATTTGACTGACGATGATTTAATTAATCATTAGACAAACTATCAGTTGACTGAAGATCAGAGTTGGCTGGCCATCAGTTGACTAATTACTACCTGGCTAGTGACCACTTGCTTAAAAACCACTTGTCTAGCCATAACTTAGCCGTTAGTTTCGTATTGATCAGTGGGCTAACTTCAAATAATTAAATACTAGAATTGTTTAACATTCAATAGACAGCGGCCATTTGTCTAGAGACAATTTGAGCAAATCGTTAACCATTAGTTCCTAATGATTATATGAATTGACCAACGGCTATAGTTGGCTAACGATGAGTTGGTTAACAACTAGTTGACTAGTTACCTACCTGGCTAGTAACCACTTGATTAGAAACCACTTGTGTAGCGGTCACTTAATGAGCCATTAGTTGCCAGTGCCAGACTATCAAATATGTAAAAGCCAGTTAGTTGGCGATCAATGGCTACTGACCATTTAATTAGAGACTTTTGATCAGTGAGCTAACTATGTGTAGGCTTATAGTAGGTTTTCTAATAAGCACTTGGTTATCCATTAATTAACTATTGCTCAATTGGCAGCGGCTAGGTAGTTCTGCGACCCAGTTATTTTCTGTAGAATTCTAATATCAACTGTTAAAAATCTTTTTAATTAACTAGTGAAGTAGAACAAGGTGAACTATTTATGTAAGCATGATCTTGATTTCCTATATCACTGTCAGCATGTTAAGCAGTTCCCGTTAATGGTAATCAACTTATAATTGCAATTAAGTTACAGTTTGAAAAACTTCGAGCAGACATATCAACTTTTCTAGATACGTATTTTGCTAGACCTATTGAACTTGAATCACGCATAATTAAGTTAGTACATTTTATGGTGATTAGAATTGTAGATGGACATATTTTGCGTTGTTGTCTTCTTGGTAATGGTATTGAAAATTAATTAGCTCAGTTTGCTTATCATTTGCATAAATTTATCACAAGAACGTTTCCATGAATATTCACTCTTTGAAAAATATAAAATTGAAAATTTTTTAAAAATTGTTCCGCTTCCGAGCACACTTTATCATTGCAGGGTACCCTTGAAATCCATTTGCCTTATATTAGTAGATTAAGTTTAAAAGGCGAATATTTTATTTCAGGTGCGAAACTAAATTTGTAGTAGGAAATCATCTACTATATAGATTATAAAAGAAGCATTGTTTTTAACGATTCCGCGTTGAAACAAACCTAAACTAGCATACAACCTTATGTGTTGAGATATTCTGTTCGTTTTTAGTTAGAACTGTAGAACTAATTTGGAATAGTATTTTGTATAATGACTAAATAGCAGTTTTAAATTGGGAATTTACGAATTACTAACTGTACCGCATTCTTTTTTTTACAACTGTTTCATCCATAGTATTTATTTTAATTAATGATTTTTATAGTTTCTATTAGGTGCCATTTGAATTATCCACAAGCGAAGTAAATCAATTATCATTTTTAGTTTTTACTAATCATTGTGGGTTTCATGAATTCCCAATGAAAGTTTCCCTTTTATTTTCTTAAATAGGGGATACCAAATTTTTATTGAAAAATTATATGAATTAGCCTTATATGGTGTTTATAGGCTTATCCGCTATAACATTTGAATTCATCGCTTTTCAAAAAGAACTAAAATAGGGTCATGAGCTTTTCAAAAAAAAACTTATAGTAACTATATAGTGACTCTAAAGATGCTCTTATATTACTGCCAACTGCTGTAGAACAGATTTCGGGACTCAATTCCTGGTTCTATTTGTTGCTAAGCAGACATCAGCCCACTGACACAACTCGGCCTAGAAAATGTAATTTTATTTCAGTTATATTGAGGAGTCTAGGAAACAATAAATAAACATTTCAATGTTAAAAGTTCTACAAGCTATTTTTGAAAAGTTTTGTTTTTTGGAAAGTGCTTTGGGTTTTATTATAAAACAAACGTCAAAAAACATAAAATTGACCCTGTTATATTTTCAGTGGCAGTCTGTTAAAATTGTTTAAATCATGGGGCCTATGCCTTCCTTTTTTTAGGTATTGATTTTAGATTACACTTTTGACTAAAAAATAGAATTTTACACTATTTTTATGTTTTTTATTTTTATGTGAGTAACCTTTTCCTAAACAAACTGGTTTTAAATGTTTGCTTGCATCCCACAGCAGCCTTTTTTGCAACATTATAGGTGGAAGTTATAAAAAAGCCATTATACTGGTTGTACCGTATACGATCCAAATAATTTTAATTTACTACCATGGACAGCCACAGTCTACTGATCGTGACCCAATTTTATTAGTTTGTTTTTATGGGTTATGTAAAGAATAATTTAACATCATCTTTAGAAATCTACCTTCATCTACTGTTCACTACATAAAAGCCTATTTCAGGGGATACCTTGGTATGAATTTATGTTCTTAATTGTGCTAAGGAATCACTTGCTAACGTTTGTTTGTCTAATTACCTAACATCCCGTATATATTGTAGTTGAAGTCTATATTCTTATTCTGACCTTTGTATAGATACTATGTCTATAATTATAGATATTTTATTGTTATCGTAAGTATGTAAAAAACATGCCAATATATAGCTGAATACATTTGGTTTTAGGTTTAAAAACCGTGATACAATTAATAGGTTTGTTCATTAGTACGGAACGTTGTCTATTTTAAGAATATGGAGTTTATAACATGCGTGCCATAACTGATTTAACTTTAGTGTGTAAAAAAGATACGGGTAATTGATATTTAAATGGCCCCTTTTTAAATCGGAAGTACGTCCCCAGTGCTCACAGAAAAGTATGCAGCGAGAACGGTCAGATTATAATGGTCTGTAACGGCGTTGTCATATGATTTGTGTTGACAGTCGATAATTAAGATAGCGTTTGTCTAGTTATATCTAATATCTGACTCGTCCTCGAATTGATAATTCATCTGCCGCATAATACTATTTTTTGTAAAACATCTTAGGTAATATAAATGTTTTCAAATAAATTTTGGAGGAAATAATAAATTGCTTTGATCACATGGTAAATTTTCAATCTGGCAACAATGCATGTTGGCGGGTACAACTTAGAATACTTAGATTAACATCATTTTCAAACTTCGAAGTCATCTAACGGAAAACAACGAAAGAGCGACTTTCATCCAACGAATGAGACTTGTTTGTGAGGTTATAAAGGTAGATAAATCAGTAATTTTTCAATTAGTCTAAACAATTCGAAGCGGGGAATATTGGAGACTTATTCAGCGTTACTCATAAATATATGAGGTCAAAACACTTAAAAATGCCGAATACTGTTCTAAGAAAATATGAATATTTAGAGAAAACTTAAAAAGTAACTCTAATGGTTACATATATTTTGTGCTAATCAGATCATGATGAATTTTTCTAATTAGATTTATATATTCCATCATGAAACGCACCAAATATTTGAAGTTTCAACCATAACAATTTGATCTTAAGAACCTAAACAAATACATATTGGAAAGGAATTTCAATGTAATGAAATGAGGATTAAGCAGGTTCAGACCAATTATTATTCAAGAAGAATTAAGTTAGTAACAGTGAATTCGATAACATTATCCATGCTTAAACCTGTATAACCAATTTTAGGCAAGCAGTAACAACAACGAATAAAGTTTTGCAAAAAAAAAACTTTTCTGGCCATAACTAAACTCAGTTTTACCATAACTGAAATTGCCAATCTTCAAATACGTAGCTGCTGAAAAGAGCTTTTTTCGCCTGTCTAACCCACTTTTGTAGGTCGGCTCGAGACTATTGATTTGACCTGTATTAACCTTTAACCCCTGGAAGACCTTCCCCAAGTTTCACCCTCACAACGACAGTTACAACATTCGAACCCAAGTCACAACCGTGATTGCACGTACTTATTAACTTTAATGTTATGTACATTGGGGCTTCTTATATCCAGATCGAAGGGATTACAAGAAGGTTAATGCACTTCGAGGAGATACTGTGGAAAGAAACTCGTAATCCACAATCCTTACAGTAATACTGTTTGTCCTAAAACTAAAGGTTGTTGAAATTTACTACAAGTAATAGAAATGCAAAGCCATTGGGATTAGTGTGCTTTTGAACATTTTCAATTTTTCCTTTTGTTTTGTTAGCATTGATGTTTCTAGTGCCCTTTCTTGCTCGATTACAATTCTTAGGGTTTAGCTGTCTTTGCTTATTTTTCCTTTTTAAAAATAAACTACTGTAAGAAGGATGCTTACAGCAAGTTGTAAAAACGAAGGGCTGTTTGTGCTATTACGTATCTTCTATTCCTCCCTTCTTATCTTGCATATCCATGCATATATTGGCTTGAATATCATTTATAAATATTTACGTTAGTGTCCCCGGTATTTTGTATTATTTAATCTATTATATACTTTGTTGTTAATTTTCTTAGTGTTATTTTGTTTTCCCTATTGTAACCTCTGACTTTCTACGTATTTTCTAATTATTTCTCAATTCTTGAACATGTCCGTTTTGTTATATATGAGAGTCTTTTTCGCCCATATATCCCCATGATATTAATTGTAATTGTGAGTTACCTCACGTGCACTTAGGCCACACAGGTAGGCCCATTGTATTGCCTCCCCAGCAGCTTCCCTTTGGGCATCACCCAAGCCATCCAATCCTTTGGATATACTTGAGGACATCTGCAACTGGGGTGGTACTGATTTTGACCACATCAGGCAAAAAGTCTTCCAACATGGATCCTCTGATTGTTGCGAGAGCTAGGCTGTGACCAGGCCGTGTTCTACCGTCTAGATATCCCCGTTGCATCCTCGACAGTTTGGGCTGTCCGCCAGTTCCATTCTGTTCATGTGTTGATTTAGGGTGCAGTGTCCAGTTAAGATACCTTCAACTAGTCGCAGGTGCTTTCGGGGCAGTTTCACACAATATTTGGCTGTCTTTGACGAGGGTGCAGTAATAGCAGCCCTTGCATGTCGATAACTTTCAGTGTTTACCCATCTTCGTCTGAAGTTTTTTAGGGTTTCTTGGTATAGCATAAAGCTTAATGTCCTCAAGGATATAGGAATAACGGGTTCTGGTCCCCAAACAGGTTGTTCGGAGGCCAGTCTGGCAATCTCATCAGCCTCCTCATTGCCGTAGTTACCGTTGAGATATCGTCCGAGAGCTTCACGGCACGGCAATACCACTAGCAAAGCGCCTCTGCTGTAACTGTGTATACCAATACGTTGGTTCTTGGTCTGTCGTTCAAGAATTGCATTTGCTTCATGCATTATTCCCACAGCCTCCGCTTGGAAGATAATTTTACAATTTTGCCTAGTGGTATAGTGTGGCGTAGATTTAGGTCATTGGACACCCGTTCCATGCCTTGTGTTAGATTCGTCGATAAAGATGGAGATGTCCATATGCTGGATTGGCTCAGTATTGATATAAACACTGAAGTGTCTATTGAAGGCATATTGTGGAGGGAGGTAGTCTACCATTGCGTCTAGAAGAGGGGTCTTGACGACTGCCTCATCCAGGATGTGGGTACGTCTGCCTCCCCTCCCCTTATGGCGCAGTCTCAAAGCCGTCCTCACAGCTACTTCCTCCACAAGAAGGTCGAGTGGTGGAAGGTATAAGATCACTTCTAAGACGGCCGTAGGTGTTGAGCGTCTAGCACATGTAGAACTAAGACAGACACAACGTTGCACATGTCCAAGTTTGGTTGCTGCCGTAACTTGTCTGAACCTAGACCTCCAGATAAGTGCTCCATAACATACCATAGGTCCAAGGTAATTTTGGGAGAGAGTCCCCATGATTTACCTATAGCGCGGCGACACTGTCGGAAAGCCATGCATGCTTTTTTAGTTTTAGCTTTCAAATGTTTCTCCCAATTCACCTGTTAACTCCCAGGTATTTGACATTATCTGAAAAACAGAAATGTCAGATAGTAGAAGTGTACGTAAGGGTCCAACCTTCCTTATCTTCGTGAAAAGTACCATTTCTGTCTTCAAGGGATTGATAGAGAGGCACTGATCACTACACCATTTTTTCGTTATTTGGAGAGCCGTCTGCATTAAGGTGCAGAGCGTGCCCTCCAATTTCCCTGTAATGAGAATGGCAATGTCATACGTAAATCCAATAGTATAGAACCCCCATGGGTATAAGTTCTATAATTTTTGTTGTAATGTAGTACAAATATCTCGATATCTAGTGGGTAATTGAATTGTATGCGTATCCACTTTTGGACAGCTTCTATAACGTCGTTATTTGAAATCTTTTCCTTGCTAAAAATTCTTTTAGTGTACCAAAGAAACAAAAATCCGAAGGCGCACGATCAGGACTGTATGCGCTATGGGGAAGAAAGTCCCACTGAAATTTGTTAGTGGTCTGGCATTGTCTTGGAGAATTCAAATAGAACTTTGTCTTCTCTTCCGTTTATACGTTGTCACCTGCTTAACAGTATTGTGTACGGAAATAAAAAGCACCTATCCAGAATACCAAAAGAAAGTTTTACCAGCGGATAACAAAGTTTTTGCAATATTCGGCTTTGGAGATGTGGTGTGATACCATTGCATGTTTGCACGTTTTGATTCAGAGTAAATTAATGTACCCATGATACATTAATTGCCATAATTGTGCTCAAAATTCATCTTCCCCTTCATATCGCTGCTGTAAAGAAGAAGCGATTTACAAACGATTCAACTTCTGCTCTTTGCTCAACAACCGCAATTCATATAGCGCTCATCTCACGAAATTGTTACGAACTGTTACCCGTCTGTCTTCTGAATAAGTGCATTCACTATTTATTCATTTCCATGATTAATCGAAGTTGCAACTCATCGAGCATGAAACTCATTTTTTGTATTAGTTCCCCCGTCTCTAGAAGCTTTCGACCACTCGAACACCTGGCTTTTAGAAGCACATGACCACCGAATTGAGCCTTCAGTCGTAAGTTTAATTGGTATGCGCTGTTCCACGCTACAATAAACAGAACTTTCCGACATTCCTATTTAGATTGGAACACTTCTTGTTTTAAGGCAACGATTTTAAATATTTTGTTATAGTGACCAAAAATTAACAAAGCAAATATCAAACAAAATACTATATTAGTACCACTAAAATCTAACATTAAAAATTTTATGCGCCGTTTGTAAAAATAATTATGATTGTTGTGTTTTTCTTTTGCAACATTAAGAGACTGCAACGACTGTATGTATCACTTTGTATACATAGTTATAATACAAGACTGTCGAACAGTATGATCTGCATACACATCTGTCAATTTATGTAGATAAACTGTAAAAAGTACAAAATTTTCAGTGTCGATGCTAAACTATTAACAGGATGAGGATGCGATATGTACTTTTTTAAAGTCCTGAAGTACGTAGTCCTGGAAAGTAAAAACTGCATAATTAACTGTCGCCTTTACATTTACTACGTTGTCTCGTGTGAATTAGCAGTTGGTGATTTAATATTTAGATACGTAACAAGGCAACTGTGATATAACAGGTGGTTTCCCCCTTAATAACAGACCACAAACTGATTAGTACACGATAATAAATTCTGCAGTACTAGTAAAACCACAAACTAAATTCAATTTTAAATTTGCCAAAGGCATCAGGACAAAAAATATGTTCATCGCATAGACGCATGAAAATTTTTGCTACGTCTTCAGCTAATTTGACAAGCTCTTTAAAATTTAAAATAATGTGCAATGAAAGTCAAAAAGAGGAATTTTATGTAGTCACGTGGAAGGTTTTAAATTATCCTGCACAATGAACATTTGCTGTGTTCGATTTATCAAGTTTTCAAAAATATTTACATTGCTGTAGAAATACTTTTGAAGTCTTACAGTGAACCAGATGATGTTCAACTAATAGCCATGACGAGGTTTTTTATTTATCAAAGTATATTCATTTTTAGTGATAACATATTTTATTTTATCGCTAAGTATATTTGAATGTTTATTTGCTATTTAAAAGTTTTGATGGTGTCGTTTACGCAAACCGAAAATAAGTCACCAATGTTTAAAATCGAGTATGCAATGCAGCAACCAAAAAATGTGGCACCAAGAAAAGGAATCTATCAAGATATTCGATCAGTGTTGTCAGGCGTATTTACTAAATGGTAGCTTACAACTAGCAAGTTCGCTTATTTAATATATTTCAATAACACAAGCACTAAAATTTTTATATAATATTTTATGAATTTTTTACAAGAAGCAAAATAAGCGGAATATATTATGTTGGTTAGTGTAGATTAGTAACATTTAGTATTCGTATGTGTGTACGTAAAAACGACACAAATAAAACAGCTAACAAGCGGAAAAACAATAACAGGACGGCTATTGTCTAAGGAATATTGTTTCTTGTTTAATGCGAAGTTGAATATGCGATTTCAGAGCAGTTTTTTAATTGGCTTGCTTAATAGGAATGTTGTCAACGTTGGTGACGTAGCTCTGCGTATCCCATAAGCGCACATAGTCATAATAGTTATAACTTTCCAATCTGAATTTGTACACCTATCCAACTCACTTTGTCTAGTGTTGGTCCCCCCGTTTCTTAGTCTTCAACATTTGGCCGAAGACAGTCTGCTTAAGGGTCGTTCATTTTTACAGATGCATGCCAGTCTTCTTTTGTTCCGCTCGCTTCTCCTGGGTTTCCTCTACTTCACGATCTTGTACGAGGGGTTTCCAAATTTTAAAAAATTGTATTTATAAAGAAGAGTTTTGCAATATTACAACGATGGAAACTATATTACTATTCTATGTAGTCCCCATGTCTAGCGATGCACTTGTCCCACCGATCTGGAAGCTATCTTATACCTTCCTGGAACAAGTCTTCGGGTTGCATGCGTATCCACTTCTAAACAGCTTCGATAACTTCATTATTCGATTGAAATCTTTCCCGTCTAAAATTTCTTTGAATGGGCCAGACAAATACAAATCGGAGGGAGGATCAGAACTGCTGCTTGCGGAAGAACGGCCACTGAGGTTTGTTAATGGTAGCAATTGCTCTTGCAACGGTATGAGGGCGAACATCGTCTTGGAGAAAACTTCTCTTCCCTTTGTTTCTCATCGCCTGCTTAACTTTATCGCGCAAAAATGTCGAATCAAGAGCATCAGAGATGAACTTCTCCCACTAGTAAATGAGATAGAGAAGAAACAGCTTGGATGATACGGCCACCTAAAAAGAATGACAGAAGATAGGATACCCAGAAGAGACGGGAGACAATAGGAAAAAGAAAAACGGCAGACCAAGGATACAATGGCAAGACTATATGAGCGACCTACTGCAGAAACGAGGAAAAGCAATCGCGGAAGTAAACAACATGACCAGGAACATAAGAGAATTGAAGAAATGGATAGTGGACTCTAGTTAAAACCCTGCACTGTAATGGTACAAAAGGGAAAAGATAAAGAAGAAGAAGTGTCGAATCCATAGTCTGCAATCATTGCAGTACGTTCTGCAAGGAAATTAACAAAAAGTCTCAGAAAAATGTTGCCTACTGATAGCACAGTTTTTGCTTTCTTTGGCTTTGGGGATGTATGGATAATGTACCCAGGTTTCATCACTTGTCGCAAACATTTATCTCCTGTCTCATATTGCTGTAGTAAAGAAGAAGCAATTTACCAACGATTCAACGTGTATTATTTGCTCAATAAGCGCTGAATCCATTTAGCACTCACCTTACTATACTTAGCTTGTTTTTATGATAGCTTTAAAACTTCCGACGCCAAGTCGTAAAAGTGTTGAGGAATTTGACGAACTGTTAGCCTTCTATCTTGCTGAATAAGGGCATTAACTTTTCTTTCACCGTAACTTAAGTTGCAGCTCGTTGAACATAAGGCCATTTCCTTCACGAATTCTCCGATGTCTAGAAGATTTAGACTACTTAAACACCAGACTTTTAGAAAGACATTTATCGCCATATTGTGCTCGTAGTTCTGTAAGAATTTCAGTCGAATTTAGTCCTTCATTCGTAAGAAATTTGATTATCATGCGCTGTTCCATGCTACAATGAACAGAACTTTCTGACATCGTAACTGTAACTATCAAAATAATATAGCAAAACAATTACCATGGATATGTTAACAAGACTAGCCGCCAACTTTATTATTCTACATAGGTTAAAACGAGTCTTCCCGTAGTTTTTGTGTCGTTTCTATAGTTTGGTGTTTTTAAATCATAAATTCTAAAATTACTTCACCAGGAATGATATAGACTGAATATTATAACAACTTGCTCCAAAAACTGCTACCGCTATTAGTAGATATATACCCACAGAGGGCGGTTTTTTACTATTTAGTTTTCAAGGTTTGAATAATTTGTTTTCCTGAAACTGTTACACACACACTTAATTATTTCTAAACCTATTGCTATGTTATTATTTTAATGACTAATTACAAAATCATTTAATTTCAAGGAAAATTCACATTTCTTCATAATTAGGCTCTACATACTTTCTCTGTCACTTTGGAAGTGTATTATCATTAAAGGTTGTATAATTTGTGCCTTCTTGGTGAAAAGCTCGTTATTTTATTTCAAAATTTGTTGAAGTACATCAGTAATTCAATGACAATCACACGTGTTTTGGAATTTACAACTCAAATTCTTGGTCGCATAATTAGGTTAGTTTACTGTGCTTTATTACGCTAATGTGGTTTCCTGAAACTTCCAAGATTTGCGCACCCAATGGGAACGCTATTAACGTACTAACTGCGTATTTGAACCTTGATATAATTATTAAATGAACTGTAATCCATAAATCAATTGAGAGGAACGTAGAAAGGCGTCGGAATACTTATTACTTCGAAAGTCACGGTAGTCTAGTGGTAATCAGTTAATGGATTTTGTCAATTTAATATGTGTATTAACTATGCGTTTGAACGTCGTATTTATATGAAACTAATATATTATATGGACAGGTTATGGCATACTAAAGCAATATGTTGCTTAGCGAAAATGATAAGATCATGACGTTACGGTATATTATGAGAGTTATCAAATTGTACCAGGAAACTAACTCCAACCTATATAACAGAATACCATAAGTTCTGCAATATTACTAGCAGAAGAATGTGGCAAAATTATATCTTTTATCATATTTTTCGAAAAGTTAAAACAGCTTCTGAATCGTAGGGTTCTTGCGGAAGTGTAGAATACTAAAAAAGGATCGGCATTTGTCTCTATTGGGATACCATATTTCGGTTCAATGAGGTTATAAGAAATGTTACAAACTACGTTATATGTATAATATACGAAGGGAATTCAAAAACGTATCTACCTAGCAATGAAACAAAAGGGACACAAAAATACCTTCAGAAGAAAATTTCTTTGGCTGACTAGCGAAATAGTCATCGACGTCCTGTTTCAGTTCATTATCTCAGCAATATCTTCGTTCTCTTAAATATTTCTTCAGTTTTCTAAACAAATAAAAGTCAAATGGTGCCGTATCTGGGCTGTAGCCTGTAAGGTGGTGATCAACCTCCTGAAACCCAGATTCTTCAATCTTTCGAGCCTTGTGGACATTGTCATGCAAATGTAAGATGCTTTTCTGACGCAAATGTTGGAGATTTTCGCAAATGGAATTTCTGAGATTTTTTAGAGTATTGGAGTAAGTTTCTCCAATAAGTGTAGTCCCTTTTGGCGTATATTCAATCAACAATATTCCCTCCTTGTCCCAGAAAATTATGGTCATTAACTTCCCAGCAAATAGATCAAATAGGGTAGTACATGCGTACCACACGGTGCCGCATTCAGCTAGCACCGCATAGCCTCTCCTACCCATTTCCTACTTTCACCTCCAAGTAACCTTTATACGAAAATAAAGGTGGCGAAGCCTGAAAAACCTGAGCAACCCTTCTGGAGATCGGGTAACCAACCCCGGTGGAAAGAGGAGTCAGGGCTGACTAGAGAGGGAGAAATGGCCCTCCGAAATGGGGATTGGGCGCGAGGCCTGCTACCCTATCCCGGAAAGCCCCTACAAGGTACGAAAGTTCAAGAAGCAAAAGCTGGGCGGACTAATAGACGAATAAAAAAACAGACCCGAATGGAAGAAGATTATTGAACAAGCTAAGACCCACCCACAGTTGTAATGCTAAAGGAAGAACTTCCCAGCGAAAGGTCGGTTCGGTATCTTGGGAGGTGAAGAACCCTTATGGGCCCATTGCATGGATTCTTATTTCGTCTTACGATCCCAATAATAAACCCAAGTTTCATCACCACTGACCATTCGTGATAGAAGCGCTGAATCCTTCTCTAAAGTGGACAAATGTTGGTCACAATTTTTGTTCCGCAGTCCGTAGCCCTGGAATCCACCGCGATTACACCGTACTCAAGCCTAATTTATTGTGTAAAATGGTAATGACACTTTCCTCGGAAATTCCTAATTCTGAATATATAGTTGCAACTTTCAAACGTCGATCCTCCATCACCATAGCTTTAACTTTCTGGCGTATTTCTGCATTACTGGCATCTGAAGGTGCCCGGTCTTGAGTCAATTTAACGAACTCCCGTCCCCAAAGAAATTGTTTACACCGAAATTTAACATTGTAATAAGACGGAGCTTTTTCTCTGTAGACCGCCGTCATCTTGGCCCGTTCCCTTCGTTTGTCAATAATGTTATTACACTTCGGTGTTCAAATTAAACAACATTCATTTTTAATACAACTGAACACAATATTTTTGAAATGGGTATGCCGATATGAACAAAATTGTGCATACAATTGTCAAAAATTTGTGATAATGTAACATTAATAGCATAGGCCGCACAGTCATTATTTTCATAGCTGAATAGAAAAGTATTTGAATTCCCCTCTTATGTAGGTACCTGCTAAATGAGGTTGGTGGTCCGGAAGTGGAACGTGATAAGTTAATGGAGACGAGGGTTGGTTGCTATTTTATGAGGCTGCAAGGGATGCAAAAACAGTGTCCAGCTATTCAAAGAATCCCATGCACCGGCGCCATCAAATGTAGGGAATGTACGGAGTATTATTTTAACATTGCGTTTCTATATTTGTTTTATCGATTCAACTTATTCGAAAAATTTAGAATTTTACCTACGTAGTTATCATTTTTTTGTTTTGAAATGCATATGAGATATCTAAAAAAAATATTTCAATGAAACACCTATATTTTGTAATATGTCGCTTTGTTAGCTTTTTCCGATTGCAGTAATGTTTCACACTTATACAGCGTGGTGATAAAAGTTTCGCACAAAATTCGTAATTTTGTTATTTAATGTTATTTTGGCAAAACACTGAAACAAGTCAATTTAATTTTTTAAAAAAATATTTTCGACGTAGTTTTTTTTATATCGGCGTTTGTTTTGTTGTTTGTTGCATTTCTTTAAATGACACCCTATAATATCAAACAATTAGTACAATACACATAACAACTTTTTTTAGAAAAATACACCCAAAGTAAAAACTTCAGAATTTTTTTAATGGTAAGATGGACCTTATGAGAAAAGCTAACAAAAAATTTTTAAATTGGCCACCATTAACTAGTTGGCATTGACCAGCACGTGTATCCCACGCTTAATACTTTCCGGGCTGATACTTTCCATTTCTAAACTAATTCGATGATTTAACCGTCTAAATTGTTTGTCCTACTAATGTAAAATCGCGATTTCACATTACCCCATAGAAAGAAATCTAGGGGCATTAAGTCGGGCGATCGCGCAGGCCAGTCAAAGGATTCTCGCCGCCCTAACCATATATCAGTGAACATATGTAGCTTCTGGCAACATTGCTCTCTCGAAGATAGGTTGATCATTATATATTAATTTTATGTTTTCGTGTATAAGGATTGTTAAATGATCTAAATGGTCTCTGTTATGAAAGGAAATTTTATTTTTCAAAATCTTATACTGTCTCTCAAGTATTGTGAGGTGAAGCACCATCTTGCTACCAAGTAATTCGATCAATTCAAAAAATTGGAAGCTTAATAAATATAGCACCAGTAATCGTTTTCCACAGTCTTTGGTTTTTATTTGCATATCGGTATGCGTTTTTCCTGTTGACTATCTACGACAGTTTGTTTTTCTCGTTTAAAATTACTATTATTGAAAATATAAATTCAAATATGCTCCGACATAATTTCTCGAAATGTCCTTGTTTGGTATACTTTTCAAAACACAGGTAATCTATTGCTTTAATAGATGTATTTACGCAAATATACGAACAGTGTCTGTGTTTAGTGAAATTGCTTCCAAGAATCTGAATTAGATTTAATGGAAATGTAATAAAATGATACCAAATCGATAGCACTTGGTAGCTACTTTTTGTAGGGACTGTTTTGCTTTTAGCGCTAATCATATTTCTTCGACACAATTGTTCCATATGCCTCGGTTATTGTTCGAGACAAAAAAGTATAGAATGTTTAAAAACTAGATAACATTCTACACAGAATTAATTTCTAAGGAATTTAAATCAATAGCATTTCAGAGATAGGTACGGTTTTGAAGGAACAACCTGTACATTATTAAGTAATCTGCAATATTGTGGTCTACGTGAAACTCTTACAGTTGTAATCACCAGCACGTTATATTTTCAATCCCTATTTTTACTCCAATATAATTTTTATACTTCAGTATCATTTAAAGGCTGGCATATGGACGTACGTACATTTAACGGTTTGAATCAACATTACGGCTTTAAAGAAAAAAACATAATTAAGGGAAAATATAAAATCTAGGTAGTTTTACGTATTATAGAAATGTATGGAAAAAAATAGATTGAATTAACTACCATCTGTTTGGCCGGGAAGGGATTATAGTTAAGCATTTTATATAGAGTTTTGAAAATGATTACAATATTCACCTATTGTGAAATACCTATTCGTAATATAATAGGTGTCTATTACCCTAGTTTACGTTGAATTAGTAATAGAAGATTACTAAATAATTGTATACATATATGGGTCATATTAAATAACACTAGCGTATATTGTGTGGATAGACAGTGCATTCGTGATGATGAATAAACTCGAAGCTGTTAGTATTACAGCAGCGGAAGATGCAAATCTAGAACCTACTCAATAATAGTTAGTATTTCAATAGCGCGGATATATAATGTATTAAATATGTTTTTTTCATGTCTCAAGAAACTACTAAAGTGGCTCAAAATAAAAAAAATCAGCATTTATATTGTCACTGTAGGTATGCTAACATGTGATCTTTCTGCATACTCTTGTAAAAACTGACTTAATTTTTACATTTACACCTCTTTGGAGTGGCATGTAAAGATTATTCTAAATATTTATTAATTTTTTTGCTTTATATCGCTACTTTTTAAAATTGTTGTATAGAGCATTAACAAATAAAAGGATTCATACATTGCACCAGCCTTATTCGGAAATAAAGGGCCGACCGGCCGCTTGACAATGTTCTGAATCGTCCTTGTTCAGTCTGCATTAATTGTCATACCACGTTCCAAGAAAGCAACCAACTCTGTCAAAAAAAAAACAGTAGCCATAAGCTTCCTGTTCTCGAACGTTTACGTAAACTTTTTGGCTTTGGAGGAACTCGCATGCTTCCACTGCTTTGATGTTGCTTGGTTTCAACATAATATGTTGAAACCAAGCACACATATTATGTGTACGAAATCCAAGTCTCGTCGCCAGTGACAATGTGATTCAGGTGCGCATCGTATCAGTTTCTTAACAATGTATGAAGGTCAATTCAGAGGCCGTTCGCTGGTTTATGCGAATATCCGTCCAACATCTTTGGCTCTCACCTCGCAAAGAGTTTGTGGTACTACAGTCCGTTCGTGACAATTTTATATAGTACCGGACGTGAAATTTGAGTCGTAAAACGCCGTTTTCACGAATTTTCTTGTTCAATTTTTACACAAGACCATCGTTGACAACATATCTCCGACTTCCGTCCTTATCGTACACGTTTGTTCAGCCTTTTCCTTCATTCGTGATGCCAAGTTCGGCAGCGTTTTCGTTTTTTGCATGGAAAAAACTAATCGCAGCGCACACTTCCCATTTTGCGGGATTTTCAATCGTAGTGTTCATTTTAACGCTTTATTATACAACTAATACAGTGACAGAACCACGGTAAAATGATGTGTGGCTAGCTCATCAACCATTAAAGCACTCTCACAGTGCATGAAATTGACTATGCCCCTTATTCGGCGGGAATATTTTAACGGACCTTAGTTTCCGAGAAAGGCTCCAATATTAACATAGAAGTTCAGTTCTATTTAAACAATAATTGCAAACAATCTAATTTATTATTAGTAGTTTTATATCATATATATTATACCGAGAGAGCAACAAAAACCCAAGTCAAAGACACGCTTTGAATGTTAAAGTGTTGTGTTGGATTAATGTATAATTATAAAGATGTAAATATAAATATTTTTAACTGTCATATATTAATAATTGACAGTTTACATTTCAAATTTTATTAGGTTATTTATTAATTTAATTGATTATAGCGAAAGTCATTACAATTACATATTACAACACTGTGAATTGAAAGATGTTAACAGTGGAACACAACATTTTTATATTATAATCTAATTTTTATAATGGTACAAAGAATGAAAATGAACGGCAATATTGGTTCAAACCAGAATTTTAACAGTGTTATGAGAATGAGGTTGCAAACTGCACTTATAACAATTTCTATCAAAATGCCAAAATTATTGTGAATAATTTTAGAGAAAGTGGAAGCGTTGAAAGGAAAAAGCGATCAAGAAGACATGTGAAAAGAACTGTAGAAGTTATTGATAATGTTGGGGATATCATAGAAGCAACTCCTTTTAAGCCGATCAGAAAACTAAGCCAAGAAATTTATTTGTAATAAGATACTTGTCGAACACCAAAAAAAGATTTGTTCACGTTCCTATACAAAATGCAAATAGTTCATCAACTTTTACTTCGTGATTTCCAACCTAGAAAAAAATATTGTCACTGGTTCTTAAAGAACATAAATAAATATTACATATTGGATCTTACTCGGTTCAGCGATGAAGCCTGGTTTCACCTCAATGGGTATCTTAACAGCCAAAATATGAGAATAGGGGGAACAGATAATCTGCATATCTTTGAGAAAACACTGTTATATCCACGAAAGATCGGATTATGGATCGCTGTTTCAAGAAGACGAATAGTTTACAAATTTTTACAGATAGTATAACTGCCAATTATTATCTTCACAATATCTTAACCCCCCTTTTCAATGATGAAATTAAAAATAGCTACTTCCAGCTAGACAAATGCCACAGCACATACTGCTAATCGTGTCATACAGTTTTTACAGGAATTTTCTGATGGTCGGTTGATTAGTAGACAGTTGTTTCTACCAAGGTCACCCGAACTTACAATTCCAGAATTCTTTCTATTCCCCTATAAAAAAACAATGTTTTTATTAATAGATCACATAATCTAGAAGATTTACACAAAGCTATTTCACAAAAGTTAGATGAACTTACCCCTGATACTGTGGTGAATGAATGAGTTTGAAAATCTTAAGAGAGGACTGCATTTATGTTTAGAGAACAATGGTCAACCGTTTCAACATCTTTTGTAATATCCCATATTTACTGTAAACTTCCAAGGGTGTCTTTAGCTTGGGTTTTTATTGCTCTCGCGGTGGATGTCATTTATATTTCTGACAATTTTAATACATTTTATACGTGAGTCACATTTTACTCATTTTACTTTGTATTGTAAACAGATGTACCAAACCGTACACATTTTTATAGCCCGCATAGATTTCAGTATTTATTGATTCCTGTGAATTTTCCAAGTACTCTCGTTTAGAAAAGAGTTATTTAGGTTTTACATTAAAATAACATTGGATAGTTCTTTATAAACTGCGTTTAATTTATTCTCGGTAATTATGCTGACTGTTGAATGCTATGTACTTGTATTTTGATCACATTTCATTCTTGGCGCTTCTAATGCACGTTCTTGGACTTGAAATACGTGGGCATCTATTTTCAGCAGCTATGCAACTACTGCAGTAGTTTTAATTGAGACGAGGTGGAACAAACTTCAAGTTTTGTTTTGTATATACATGTTTGTTCCCTTACTAGAGCTTCTGGTAAACCGAAAACTAATAGTACTTTTGCGAATCTTCTAATTTTAGAAAATATTTTACTAAACTTTGCACCTTTAACGTTTTGTCACATTTATAACTCAACCCTACTCTTTACGTAATCGTACTTTTTGAGTGGCTGAAATAACTAATCTGTTTAATTTGTTTCAGTACATAGCGAAGAGCAAAATGGCGCACCTAGTGACGAGCGTTATCGACAAATACCATGACGTTCTTGATAATAAAAGTGGTAAGTTTGTACATAATATACACTGATACTAAAGTATAATGATTAATTTTGCTGGAAGCAATTTTATTATGCGATAAAACATGAATTTAGGGGAAGAACGTTGTTTGTATGTTGAGTCACGTTTAAAACCGATGGAAAACATTTTTCACATCAAATTGTAAATGTGCTAGATTAATCATCGCATGACACCGTTGTCAGTGTGCTTTTAAAACTTGCGTAACTACTGTAAACTATTGACAATACACTACTTTTTCTAAAGTAATAGTTTTCCACACATCACGTCAATTATTCTAATAAACTGGAAAGGAATGACTAGAAGTGTAAATTTATGTATACCTTTATAAACCAACAGTTGTAAAGTATAAAGCATGTTAAAATATATCTTCACAATTTAAAGAAAACAAGAATAGTGTTACGTTGGCTGTGAGACCTACTGTTTAACATAACTTACTATGAATTATCACACTGGCAGTGTGCAAACATCAGCCTTAATCAAATTTTAGTTAGAAGCTGTTAGAGATGAATTTCCTAGATAGTTTTTGAAATCATACAATATTACCAACCCTCCCTTTATTGATTTATGAACTTTTCCTCCTTATCTTGTCTATATAACTTTGATTAGTGGCTTGCTACTTGGAAGTTTTTGATTTCCCAATGGACATACAAATGGTAATCTGGTTGCAGTTAATGCTCATTTTATGTTACTACTTTTATTACTAGTGGTAGTAATATCTACATTAATGTCTTAGCGTACTACAAACATAAGTGGAAAGGACGTTTACCGTATACTATAAAATATATTATTTTGATAAAAAACATAATTGAATATTGGCGGGAGGTTACCCTCTTGGCTAACTTAGGGAATACTTTGAATTGGCTGGAAAAATTTCACGCAAGAGGTTTAGCCAAAATTATATTAATTCCACCTATTCACCTGTTGGCAAAATCAACAATGCTCTATTACATACCTATACAGTGCGAATTTAAACTCTGGAACTATCGAAATAAATCTTTTATTAAATATTTTTGAAAAAAATCCTCGAACCAATGCCCTGTTATTTGTAGATTGTCTTTTGTTCCTGAGTTATGGCAATAGCGACATTTTTTTTAAATGGATACCCTAATTTTTATGACGGATTTGGAAAGAGCATGAAATTCTAAAACCAAATATGTTAAAAAAGTATGATACTGTATTAAGAAGTTTTCGAGATAATTGCTTTTAAAGTTTTAAAACAAAAATCGAATTACAATCAAATACGTCAATAATTTGGTAGCTTAACCAAAATAAAGAAAAACAATTAAATTAAATGTTCGAACTGACCACCATTTTGGGCAAGGCAGTATCCAAGTCTGTACAAAAATTCTTCACGAACTGTACGTAAAGTTTTAGATGGAATTAATCTTATTTCTATGCGAATTCTTAGCTTTTACTCTTACTGTCTGTGGGCGCCTTATGTAGACCTTACTTTTTAGATAGCCCCATAAGAACAAATCTATCGGAGCTAGGTCGGGTGATCGGGAAGGCCACTCAACAGCTCCCCTTCTGCCTATCTATTTACTAGGAAAAATTATATTTAAATAATTCCCAACACCAACAGCAAAATGTGCCGGAGCACCGTCTTGTTGAAACCATAACGTATCGCTTGGTAGGTCTGGATCTTCATTATTCGGATAATGTACCGCAACAGCAGGAATTAAGTTTTTTGTCAAATATCACACCACTATTTACTGAATTACGTACAAAACCACACAATAAAAACAGGTAAACAAACTGTGAGGAGCTCAGTTGTAAAGTGAAGAAGTCAATTGTTGTAGGCTACTTGATTTTTTTATTAAAACTTGTAACTCTTGATTATTATTCGATTTTTGTTTTAAAACTTTAAAAGCAATTATCTCAAAAATTTCTTAATGCAGTATCACACTGTTTTAACATATTTGGTTTTAGAATTTCACGTTCTTTCCAAATCCGTCATTAGGGTATCCATCGCCATAACTCAGAAACAAAAAACAATCTACAAATAACAATTACACTAAAATGTGTCTAATTTAAGATAAAAATCGATGTGTTCGAGGATTTTTTTCAGAAACATTTAATAGAAGATTTATTTCGATAGTTCCAGACTTTACACTCGCACGGTATATTGTAATTAATGCTTGTAATGTTAATACGATAGGGAATTAGTAGTAGAAGAACGGATATGAGTGACTTAAAAATGGTTACGTTTTTACTTGAGCAGCGCAAAGAAAAAATTGTATTTTAAAATTAATGATACTTAGAAAATATTCGTAGTTTCAAAGAGGTTGACTTTAAATTTGTGTGATTACTTAATATTTGTGGTTTCTGTACATTTTGGTCGGTTGGCGACATGTTAAATGTCCCTGACTTGACTGGTGATGTTCTGGTCAGCAGATTTAAAAAAATAAGTTCATTCTCTTGGAAGTCATTAGGACAACTACCATCGTTACTCAGTGTTGCTTGTGTTGGCTATGATTATATAATCCCTTCGGAGAGGTAGCGAGATAAGGCTTTACTTCATATACCCAACATGTCCTAGTAAAATCGCTTTGGAGATTAGGCGCAATGCACTTTTTTGGTGCGGAGGCCACGTTAAGCTGGAGGACTGCACTGCCCTGTAGCACACAATGCAAGGCAGTAGATGAGATGTAGCCCAAATCTTCAATAGGATACGATACTTCGAGAATAAGAATTATATCTCAAAATACCGAAATACTTAATGCTACTGCGTCGCATATTGCAAGAGAGCCAATTAACTTATTGTGAATAATATACCTACATAATTGCAAGGATTACAGAACCTTACCAAAATAAGACAAATACAATAGAACAACACAAATTCCAATATGATACGGTAGTAATTTTTTGTCACTATAGAGAACATAATTTTAACTGCAGAAATATAGAAAACAGAATTTACATTAATAAAAATAATAGGAAACATTGCAACCAATAGGTTGCTCGCCAAATATGATTATATCAAGCGCAATATAAAATTCGCGAACTGCGTAATATACTTCTTCTTTCACTGAGCCCTTGCACCATAAATCTAACCACACATAAAAATCTTCTAATATCAATGAAGTTATTATAGAACTAGTAGCAGCTTTAGCTAACATTCATAAAATTGGAGGAACACATAAACACATTGCATTACCTTAGTGAAACCTGGAAAATTGTATTGGGGATTTTCAAAGAATGTGGAAACGTTTTAACATACTGCTCGTTCAGAAATATAGAGTTAAAGCCTAACGATGTTGAAGAAAATACAAAGGAGAATCGTAGACAGAATATATGTTATTTATTTCAGCTTTTCTTCCAACCACGAAACAACACAATAAAATACTAAATCGATTAAAGGCTTTATGGTATTTACAGACATTTCGGTGTTACGCTGTAATATCATTACGTTTCTTTTCGTGCAAAGAAATATATAAAACACTCGATATCCCTTGTGCAACATAACTAACTACGAGTAACTATAGCAACTTCTTCAAACACTATAAATAAGATATAGACAAATGCTTACGTTTTATGGACGTGTACAGTAATAACCCTATATACAACCTACTTAATTATCCTGAACTGTTCTCAGTAAATAATGCAAGCATATACAACAGTCTTGGCTCAACAATATTCTTTGGATACTCCCGCCTATCTTAGTAGAAAAACGTTTTAAGGTACATACCTACATATTTGTTAAAACAAACTTAGAAAATTTAAAAAACAAATACGATCGTAATTGTTAGGGTCGACCTTACGGGGGGAGCATAAACAGCTGAATTTTAAAATATTAATAGAACGTAATATAAGTATCTCAGGTTGCAGCGCTTCTGCATTGCATTTATGGAGTTTATGGGTAAATAAACAGCGGATGCGATCAGAACTCACAGGCGGCGACAGGCAGGTTACATGCAACAGATAATAAAACACAAGCTTCTTGATCTGTTAATAAATATTGAGCAATTGTACTCGCCGGGAGTCCTCCAGCCACCTACTCTTGGATTGGGATTCGAACAAGATACGGAAGCTAATCTGTCGGTTAGCTGATGTGGCCACAGCCACTTATAATCATAGACTAAATCATTCAGAGGGAACCATGCAACCCCGCAACTCTACATGCGAAGGGGAGAGTATAATTAGTGACCTTTCCCCCTCGTAAAAGTCAACCGATGCCATCCTAACATGATGTAAGATTTATAATAATGGTAATAACTCGACGAAAGCGCCTTTACGAGACCATCTCTACCGGCTAACTACTTCCCGAATGATAGCTAGATGAATACTAAGTAAACATGCCACACACGTTATCTACTCACACAGCTAATTATAATTACTACGCTACTGTTTCCAAAAACTACTTACATAGATACACCATTACTGTATAATAACAATAATAGAACCCAGTGTTTGTAAACCACATATAATAACAAGTAGATAATATGCACCCATTTGGGTAAATACATGTAACACTTCATGGGACATAAATCATAACCTCGCCAGCGCAATAATCACAAATGGTAACACTAATATCGTACCTTGCCACTGCTTAGAAGGTAATCGCATCCCAAGCAATTAGTAGGTTCGCAAACTATTAATCAGTTATGACGCCAAATATGCAATCTAACGCCTAGCTACTAACAACTCTGGCATCGGTAGACTGCCGGTGCTGCTACGCCTTCTTTTTCATTCGGATTTCAAGAACTGCCCGACCTCTCGTTCTGACCTTTTATATCTACCAGATGTTGCTTAGCCGACAGACAGAAGCTGCGCATATTTTTGCATATATTAATTTGTTGGATGTACATTTAAGCAATGTTCGTAGTAATTTATAGAATTGCCGTTCCTAGAATAACCAGGGAGGAGTTTCAGAAAATTCGATACTAGTTTTTCTTACAAGCACTATGGAAATTAGTTATATGGCAATTATACACTGGCTCGTACTTGCAAAACAAAAACCCTTTTCATCTCCGGTCAGTGTGGTTTCAGAACCCATCCATCAAGATTGGATCACAGCATTAACATCTTTTCCAGATCGCATCCACGGCTACCTCTATATCTAACAATGCGACTATTAGTGATTATTCGATTGAAAAATATCACAAGTCTTTAGAGAATAAATAATATTTAATAGTCGTACTCTTAGATATAGAGGTGGCCAAGAACGGGACACGAACAGAAGGCATTCTGGAAATCCAATCTAAGATTGAAAAATTCGATGACCGGTGAATTATCAGTATTAAAAGGATAAGAAAATCGGATTCCATGGTGTTAATTGTAAGCATAGCCTTATATCTAACAGTATTCTGTAATTCTGCAGGGAAGGTACTACCTCTAACCAAAATTATTTGCATGCGACTTACTGATAAACTATAGAATATTTGATATTTCTTTGAAAAAAGTACCAATTTCAGTCATTGCCCTAATACAATACAATAAAATTTCAATGTATACATGCAACATTTAAGAGGTTGAAATCCAATAAAATATCCGGGGTATGCATGGCAAAAATATACCACTAAAACAAAAATTCGATCAGACAGTTACCCTAAACTGTTTACTTCCATTAATTTCCATTGTAGCCCATCCATACAGCAGTACTGATACAACAGTGGGCTTGGACACATTGAGAGAATAGACGATGAAATATTGTCAAAGACAACACGCAGACCATGGGCGTGAAAAGGTTGTTGATGACATGGAAAGACTACGGCAAAGAGGCGCTGTGGACAAGGAAGTATGGAACGAAAAGGGTTATACATATTCACTACTGCATACGATAAGAATAAGAAAGAGGTAGCCCATCTAGATTAATTTAATGTTGTTAGACACAACAATCCCGATATATTGGTACTTATTTATGAATATCTTGAACCATTGTAAGAAGCTACACAGATATTTAGTAATGACCTAAGCTGACCAAGAAATACAAATTATAGTATTAATATCAAAGTCACATCGTTCTCTGTCGGCCTCGGTGGTCTAGTGGTTAGCGCATTTGCCTTTAGGTCCAAGGCACGCAGGGTCGAGCCTGGCCGAAGTTGGTAAAATTTTTGTGGCGGGGAAAAAGCTGAAAGTGCGCTTTCTGTCGGAAGAAGTAAAGCCGTAGGTCTCGTGCCACTGCGATGTGCGACACGTTAAAAATCACTACTGGAGTTGGAATTACCTCAGATGGGCAACATTCTTAGTTAGGGCGTACAATGAGCCAATGATGGCTGCAGTGCTCAGAGATGCTTGGAAAACCGCGTCCTAGATCTGGCTCTTTCAAATACAATACATCGTTCTCTCAAATACAATCTTCTCACAGCAGCATCTTCACGGGAGTACTGTAATTTAAAAACCGTAGAATTCAATGAATTAAAGTGAATTCTCTTCGCTGATTTCTATGAGCGTTGTCCCAACCACCAACATATTGTATAAAAGCAGCTATTATACGTACAACTACATTTAGGATGCATGTAGTAATACAGTAGCTAACGTAAAACCACAACTGTTATCTCGGAATTCCTTTACACATAAGTATATGCGATAAGGAATTAGTGATTCTATCAATGAAGAATGATATGAATAATTACTAAGTAGACACTTCCTTAGTGAGGCCTTACGACACCACAGCCCACATCAGACACGAATGCAAAATTTGAGAAACCAAATATAAAAACAAAACAAGACGCAATAAACTGTTTACAATTGAAATAAACACGTTAACGTAGACCCATAAAGTCAGTACAATAGCAGATCCAGTACCATACTTAAGTGCTTTACAAGATAGTGTATCAGCATCCCGCATGGCTATTACATAAATCTCCAATATGTGCTACATGTAATGTATGAATCACGGGGAGATACTTCCTGTTACGCCACAAAAAAGTATTCCGTTCTATATGTAGCTCCAGCTTTTCAACGTAAACGGCATATTAACTAACAACGCCGATAGTGAAGCAAAATAATTAGCATTCATTACGGATACTATCCGTTATATCACATGTCCTACAAACATGGACATTCCCAAACAAAATTGAAAAAAGGACAAGAGGATGGCCTCGAATGAGATGGTATTGAAAACACACCATTTTCAAAGCACCCTGAAACGACGAATATGGATACCACATGTTGAAAAAAATAGTTCTAAGTTACGGCCGGTTTGTAGAGAATCACTGTTAGTGGATTGAGACACTCTTACGGAAAACAAAAAATAGATTAATAGTTTTGCAGTTATCAAAAAATATTCAAGTACATCGTTGGAAGTCAAGGTTCGTTGAGTATACACTACGTAAGGTTGCCTACTACCGTATCTTCCAATGGTGACAAATTCTTTCCCCTCTCTGAAGCCCTAGTCCTGACTTAGTGACGTCATTCGTGTAATACTTCCCGGTGTTTCTGTGCTTAAGGTGTTTTGATCTGTGACGAGCTGTGTTGTGCAAGTTTAATATAATTAATTATATTTAAAGAAATTTATTAAAACATAGGAGTTAAACCTGAAGTGTTTTATAAAAGTTCATCAAGGTGAGTTATTGTTTTAATTGTAATGTAATTCTCATTAGTGTTCCCATGAATGGGACATTCTAAAGCAAAACCTCTGTAATTTCGACTTTATGAAAAAATTTTATTTGGTAGTTTTACATAACTGCTTTAATTTGCCCTTATACATGTACAAAATTATCCAGGTATACACAGGATAGGTCGAAAGTACGGACAAACGCAAATATTTTTTGTTTAAAAAAACGTTTCAAATACTTTAATTCAAAATTATACTTAGCCCACTTTTGGTGAAGTTAATTTTTTCGAGGAAGCTGCAGAAGAAATAGAGTTTATTTGGTTAATATTTAGTTAAATTAATCGAATGAGGGACCTATGCCACAGTCTACCAATTTTCATTTTATTTATTATGTTCGTTTAACACCTATTGCAGATGCCAATGAGTTGTGCTGTAGCTACCTGCAAAATGCACCATGAAAAGGCAAAAGCAAGTAATCTGAATGTTACATACTTTACATTC